>CALYLW010002661.1:0-35954 GCA_944989445.1 Ampullaceana balthica | reverse complement strand
ACTCTGACTCTGATGGAAAACTCTGACTCCAAACCTCCGCTGCCTTGCGGCCATACTCACTCATGAGAAAGGCTAGTGGAGTAAACCTCGATCACAAATCAGGAGCTGGAATCCCGAAGGCAGTCTGGCGTTGCTTACAACGTCTCTCTGGCAATTCCTGTGACGTAGTTGATACCAAGATGTACTGGCTCTGCCTCTCCCTTGGACCACTCAGCTGCGTGGAGAGAGGGAGTCTGCTGCACGGGCAACAGCTGACTCTCCACACCACCTACCCAGGCCTGTGCCCTGGACAGGACACTCCAGCTTCGCCTCACAGCGTCGACACAACACGGGAAGTAGTAGTGACCGGTTATAAGCCACCCGCTCAATTGGCGTAGAGCTGGCGCCAGGGATTGCTTCCGACGGTGGGAGAGATATCTTTGTCTCATTGGACAGATACCGCCCGCCTCAAGCTGGGCAGCCCCCCAGTCAATAAGGTGTTGTCCCGCTACAGTCTGCCTGCCCTACTGGGTGCGTAGGGCTTAGGGTGCACACATGCCTGACAAGTAGACTGTAAACTCATGCACCAACCAATACAAATATAAATAAAAAAGCAAAAAGGAAAACCCCAATCCTCAAGCTGGGGACATGGAATGTATACACGGTGACACTCGGGATGTCAGACGACCTTAACGATATCAGCGATGCCAGGAAAACATCTGTAATAAACAACGAACTGGCAAGACTGCACGTAGACATAGCCACCTTACAAGAGACACGGCTGTCAGGTTCTGGTTCATTAAGAGAAAAAGACTACACGTTCTTCTGGCAGGGCAAAAGCGAGGAAGAAGCCAGAGAGCATGGTGTTGGATTTGTTGTCCGAAACACCCTCTTGGGTATGGTAGCACCCTGCCAACAGGGAACTGAAAGGCTTCTCACACTTCGCCTACACACCACAACAGGGCCCGCCTACCTAATTAGTACATATGCTCCCCACACTCAATGCAACCATGCAGACGAAAGATGAGTTCTACAACCAGTTGAACTCACTGTTAAGCTCGATATCCAAAGATGAGCACGTGATACTGCTGGGTGACTTTAACGCTAGAGTGGGTGCATACTACACCTCATGGCCCTCTTGTCTGGGAATATTTGGCACAGGAAAACTGAACGAAAACGGACAGAGACTCCTGGAACTATGCTCTACTTACCACAATCTATGCATCCCAAATACTTTCTTTCAGACAAAGCCGCAACATAGAGTGTCCTGGAGACATCCTCGCTCTAAGCACTGGCACCAGCTGGACCTAATTATTACCAGGCGCTCTGCACTGAAACATGTCCTCCTCACTCGAACTTTCCACAGTGCCGACTGCGACACAGATCACTCACTGGTATGCTGCAAGCTGAGATTACTGCCCAAGAAAACTCACCGTTCCAGACCAGTAGGCAGACCCCGCATTGATGTGAGTAAGACTTCTCACCCAGACAAGAAAGCCGAGTTCATAGAAGCTCTCTCCAACTCACTAGACTCTGACCTGCCAGGCAACAGCACCAAGGAAAAGTGGGAACATCTCAGACTGACCATCCACAGCACAGCAATGCAGATCTTCGGAAGAAAAAGGAACCAAAACATTGACTGGATTGAGGCCAACTCTGCCACACTCACCCCTGCCGTAGAAGAAAGACGAAGTGCCCACCAAAAATACAGGCACTCCCCAAACCCACAGACACTGCAGGCGTACAGATTAGCCAGGAGCAATGTTCAGAGATTAGCTAGGCAATGCGCAAATGACTACTGGCTCCAACTCTGTCAGAGCATCCAGCTAGCGGCCGACACCGGTAATATTAGGGGGATGTATGACGGCATTAAAAAGCCATGGGGCCTTCTAAGAAAGTCATAGCCCCCACTGAAGTCCTCAACTGGAGAAATAATCCGCGACAGGGCTAAACAGATGGACAGATGGGTGGAGCACTATTCAGAACTTTACTCCCAACAAAATCATGTAACCCAAGATGCCATCGATGCCATCCAAAGCTTCACCCTCATGGCAGAACTGGACGACATACCCACTCTAGCAGAACTAAAAGAAGCTATTGAACGATTACCAATAGCCAAGGCCCCCGGTCAGGACGGAATACCACCAGAGATCATCAAGTGCGGCAGTAGTGTATTGCTGGAACACCTGCATGGCCTCCTCTGCCAGTGCTGGGAAGAAGGAGCTGTACCAGAGGATATGAGAAATGCCAATATTATCACGCTGTATAAAAATAAAGGAGACAGAAGTGACTGTAACAACTACAGAGGCATTTCTCTCCTTAGCATCGTGGGTAAAGTCTTTGCACGCGTTGTTTTAAATAAACTGCAAAGACTTGCTGAAAGAGTATATCCTGAATCACAGTGCGGTTTCCGGGCAGAAAGGTCAGCAATCGACATGATCTTTTCTTTAAGACAACTTCAAGAAAAGTGCCGAGAGCAACACATGCCCCTTTACCTGGCCTTCATTGATTTAACAAAGGCTTTTGACCTGGTCAGCAGAGATGGTCTGTTTACAGTCTTGGCAAAAGTTGGCTGCCCACCAAAACTGCTTAGCATTATACAGTCATTCCACGATGGTATGAAAGGCACGGCGCAGTATGACGGTTCAACTTCCCCTCAATTTGATATCCTCAGTGGAGTCAAACATGGCTGCGTCCTCGCCCCGACACTCTTTGGCATCTCTTTTGCCTGCCTGTTGAAACATGCCTTTGGATCCCTCAACCGAGGGGATCTATCTTCATACACGTTCTGATGGTAAACTATTTAATCTGGCCAGGCTGAAGGCAAAGACGAAGATCCGAGAAACGGTCATCAGGGACATGCTTTTTGCAGACGACGCTGCCATTGCAACTCACAACGAAGCTGATTTGCAAAGCCTGATGGACCGCTTTGCCAAGGCCGCCAGGGACTTCGGACTAACCATCAGCCTCAAAAAGACCAACGTGATGGCCCAAGACGCTGACCCACCCAACATCACCATCGATGACTGCCAACTTGAGGCCATGGAACGTTTTACATACCTTGGCTCCAACATCACAAACAACCTGTCTCTTGGATCCGACCTAGACGTAAGGATCGGCAAGGCCTCCACAACTATGGCCAGGCTCTCAAAAAGAGTATGGAGCAACAAAAAGCTGACCATCAATACCAAAATTGCTGTCTACAGGGCATGTGTGCTAAGCACCCTCCTTTATGCCAGTGAATCCTGGACCCTATACTCCAGACAAGAAAGGAGATTGAGTGCTTTCCACATGCGCTGTCTCCGGCGCATCCTGGGAATCACCTGGCAGGACCATGTCACCAACAATGAGGTGCTACAACGGGCACAAATCCAAAGCATGACAACTCTTCTTCGCCAGCGTCGGCTTAGGTGGTTGGGACATGTGCGCAGATTGGAGGATGGCAGAATCCCAAAGGACATCCTCTATTCTGAGCTAGCCAAAGGAAAGAGGACCACAGGCGGCCTCACCTCCGTTACAAAGATGTGTGCAAGAGAGACCTCAAAGCTATTGGCATTGACATAAATAGCTGGGAGGAACTCGCTGGGGACAGGTGCAGTTGGAGACAGGCATTGACTGCTGGGCTAGAAGCAGGAGAAAGAAACCTGCAACAGGTCGCAGACGAAACTCACCTAAAGAGGAAAAGCAGAGCAATTCAGCCAACCACTAGCACTACCTTTCAGTGTCAGAAGTGCAGCAAAGGCTGCCATTCGCGAGTGGGTTTGTACAGCCACAGCAGAAGCTGCAAGATCATGTGCGTAAATCCCACAGGAGCACAGAAAATTCCGTCGTCTCACGAGACTTAAGGAAGCCAAACAACATGGTCCTACTAATACTAAACGTTTGGGCCATATAATAGCGAACGAAAAAAAAGATCTATTGTTTAGTCAAGCAAAAAAAAAGCAACAAGGCTTAATTATTTTAAAAAATATATCTTTATTTATCCATAGCGATTTTCTAAAGTCTCACACTCTATCTGTTATATAAATATTAAGTTAACGCAACATTTTTTAAATGTTCAGACACGTGGTGTAAACCCATTTAGAATTATTGGAAATAAAATATATTGCATATCATATCACAAAGAAACACAACACAACGTCAGTAATAGTTTATCTTCTTGCGACCGTTACACCTACACAGGCTCACGTCCGTGTTTGGGATGGGACATCACTATCCACATATGCAGTTATCGGTCTTGGCACCTTCCAACAAGGCATAGCCTGCGTTAACTTTTCCGAGAAAGGTTCACAGCCCTCAGGAGGATCTAGTACAGTGAGTATTTATCTGATGTAACTGTGTGCCGCAAGGAATTCCGTGGAATGAATGAGCATCTACGTGTCTGTATTTAACACATATGGAATAAGATTACTGTTGATTGTTTCCTTCAGTAGCAAAAGTAGAGTTAGTGCATCCTGGACATAACGAGATTTTTGCCGCCCTCTTCCAGCTAAAGAAAAAAATGCTTACCACTTGGCCGATTACGCCGTACCCTAGAATACAGATATACATTGTCCCTTGTCCTCGGCACTGCCTTCTGCTCTTTTGTTATCGGAGACAAAATTATATTAATGAAGTGCCACTTGGTCTTAAATTATATGAATTATATCTTGTTTATACCATGTGATTTAATAGTTGACGACAGAGGCGTAGTTAGGATATTTTACGCCAGGGGACTAACTATAAAATTGGCGCCACTAGCCTTATTCACTTATGTGAAGCTGTTGGAAATCATTTTGGAGTCCCTGTACCTTGGCACCCGGGGACATATGTACCCCTTCCTGTCCTGACTTCGCTACGTCACTGGCCGACTAGACAAATGGTGATGTACACTTTTACACATCAATGCCATGATCTACCACTATTAACCATCGGTTTATTCCCCCTGCTGTCAGGTCATGGGTGAGCTACTGATGGCCATTGATGACAGCGAGAGACACCAGCTGACGGTCTGGGACTGGCAGACGGAGAAGATGGTTGCTAGGACAACGGTAAGAGGGAGGCTTGCATTATAACATTTAACGGACGTTACACAGTCAACATTTAACGGACGTTACACAGTCAACATTTAACGGACGTTACAAAGTCAACATTTAACGGACGTTACACAGTCAACATTTAACGGACGTTACACAGTTAACATTTAACGGACGTTACACAGTCAACATTTAACGGACGTTACACAGTCAACATTTAACGGACGTTACACAGTCAACATTTAACGGACGTTACACAGTTAACATTTAACGGACGTTACACAGTCAACATTTAACGGACGTTACACAGTCAACATTTAACGGACGTTACACAGTCAACATTTAACGGACGTTACACAGTTAACATTTAACGGACGTTACACAGTTAACATTTAACGGACGTTACACAGTCAACATTTAACGGACGTTACACAGTTAACATTTAACGGACGTTACACAGTTAACATTTAACGGACGTTACACAGTTAACATTTAACCGACGTTACATAGTTAACAAGTCCCTTACGCCAAATCTTAAATACAATACTAGCACTTTTCCATGAAATTTCTTGGACATCTGGGAATCTCAAGAGGCTGTAGGAACTCTGACTATGGACATGGAGATAAACGCAGCAGAAAATAATGTTGAAATAACTAACAGCCCATTTAATCTCCCCTCCCCCCATCCCGACAAAGTTGTGTAACAAAACATCTAGTCTCCAATTCCACTAACTGTGTTATAGATTCATTTGTTTCCCTTGCCCATTTACAGGCTTTTCATCCCAACCTGCATCAAAGAAAGTATCGCTATAATTGTCTCGAAACAGGCTACTCGCTAGACTGTTGTACAAGTACATGTAAATAAAAATAATGCTCCAGGCATAGATTGGCCATTTCTGTAACAGTGACTATCATGCATTTAAGACACCTTTAATATATTTGAGTTTTATCATATCAATGAACTAATTCGATGAACATCTTCTTGAATTCTCCCTTCTAGCTTATTCCATTTGTCTCCAAGGTAAACCATGTGTTGAGAATTGGTGTTGAAATTGCATTGAAATACATATTCACAAAGCACATTTTATCCTTATTTGATGGTTAATGTCTAATAGCATTTATCCGTATAAATCAATAAATGATTTTCAGTCTTCAGTATTTCGTTTAGAATTTTTTTAACATGAACAAAAAAGTATTTATTATTACTTCTATGATAAATGTCCAAATGTAATTATAATAATCCTAAATTAATGTCATTGAAATTTTTTTTAAATTTCTTTATTATTACCGTAATCTTTAACCAGAAACGTGGGAAACTCGTTCTTTACAACTTTAAAAAAAAATCAACCGCCACACAAAACTGGCATGTAAAATCCATAAATCTGAGAACTAGCAATGTTCCTAGTTTACTAACATGATGTAAGTCACTGCATGCTATTTGAATATTCAATCTCACTTGTGTTCCACCTCGATGTATGTGAGTGTATCACAATGCATGTATAAATAAACAACAAAACAATTAGAAAAATATTGCATCATCTTTAACGTATCTGTTACTGACGCTCTTTCTATACATATGATTGCATCCTTACCACATGATCTAGATTATGATCTTCCCGCTAATACCACTTAGAAAGTAAAACACAA
Organism: Ampullaceana balthica; assembly: GCA_944989445.1. Lineage (NCBI taxonomy): Eukaryota > Metazoa > Mollusca > Gastropoda > Lymnaeidae > Ampullaceana > Ampullaceana balthica. Next base: position 29,313 of record CALYLW010002661.1, on the reverse strand, counting down.
GACACTAAATAATAATTATGTGATCAAAACAATAAATTAAAGCTTTATTAATAGACTAATACACAAGTAGATGTTTCTTTTCGGCTTATGCCTTCATCCGTACACATAAATGAACACATGTATATAAATTTAATTTACTTTACATCATACATAATATACCATGGAATATTATAGTTAAGTAAAAAAAAAGAAACCTTAGGCCCAAGCCTTAGAAACTAAAACAAGGATGGGCACAATTACTTAACAAAAATACAGGATATAAGAAGACTGATTTTTGCACGTCCATAAACGTCGTGATTCTACTTTCAATTTTTATCAGCTATTTTTACTCGTTAATTAAGAAATAAAAAAAGGACTGAGACAAGACTAGGATATTTGATGATGATAGTGATGATGTCTTTCTTTATCTGATCAAATTTTTTGTGCCCCACTTAATGATGTTACAATATTTTACCAAGTATGTCAGAATATTTGTCCAGCATTAACACATTGAAATGTGGAGAAGGCATTTGGAGCGGGGTTTTGAAATATTTTATTTTCATGAGTTCTACTCCTGCCAGTTTCTAACACATTGTCAACTCCAGCCCCTCTTCAGGTTTGCTCAGAAGTTTTGAGATCACTATTTGAATCTCCACTTTAATCATAAGATTTTAAATCGGCTCTCTTCCCAGTCCTGACTTGCCTTGAGAGATTTCACAAAGAATACACCGTATTGTGAATTTAAAAAAAAGTTAATTATTTACTTCTCCCCCAGACAACCAATGACCCCGTCGTGTCAGGGTGCTTCTACCCACAGGATGAGACCATTTTAATGACCTATGGCAAAGAACACGTCCACTTCTGGAAGATGTTCTGGGACAAGGGACGGAAGATCATGAGAGACAAACTGAGCGGTAACTTTGAGGTGAGTTACAAAATATTTTCTGTGATTTGTGGTCTTTACCACCGTGTAAAAGAAGAAAGTTTATATTTTATATAAACTTTTTAAAAAAATGTTAATAACACTGCATTTCAGTGATTTCAGTATAACAATGTCATTGCTAACTAAAACCTCGTGATGTCATAATGACGATAATACATATTTTAAAATGCGATTCAAATATTAAATTTAAAGGGAGATAGCTCTCGGATACCAGTTTTTGTTAACTTTTGTGGAAAACTAATTCAAAAAGGTGAACTATAAGTATAATTTAAATTTATATCTTGTCAATAATGAAACATTTCGGGACAGTCATGCCTCAGCACACTGCATTTTCTTTCGTTGCCAGTGACTTACTTTACATAACTAGGTAATTACGTAAACTACGGTAAACTATAGATGGGGTCAAAAATTGTAAGATTATAATTATTATAATTGTATATTAATAATAACGTTACCACTGACATATAGTAATAACTACCCCACCCTCCCCCAAGGCAAGCCCAAGCCGAATCTGATCAGTAATCATAATCATACCATATAAATAATTATGCTCATTTAATGACTAATGTATAGGCCTATAGTATATTTAATAAAGGCCGGCACTACGTACACCGCGGCGGTGTACCTAGCTATAGGCCTGCGTACACCGCGGCGGTGAACCTAGCCAAAGCATTGTGTCAGGGCTAGGTACACCGCGGCTAAAAATAGAAAGGGGCCGTCCATAAATGACGTCACGCGATTTTTGCCGATTTTTGACCCCCTCCCCCCCTCGTCACGCGACGTCACAAAAACTTAGACCCCCCCTCTAAAAATACGTCACAAATCTTTGACAAAACTTTATTTTCTATTTGAAAATAAGTATATTTCCAATCACTTTTATTGTCATTTAACTATTTATTATTTATTTAGTGAAGATCTAAATTGTAATATCGTAACCCGCGTGAATCATTTTTAAAAGCGTTTAACCGGCCTTCAGAAAACGAACTGTGTTAACATCATTAGCTTATATTTTATTTTAATGAATACAAATTAAACATTGACTATTGATCATCACGGTTAACGTCTTTGTTTAGAAAAATTTTTTATTTAAAAATAACATTTTTAAAATGTATTTTTTTTAAAATCCCTCAATTGACTGACGGGCATCCCGTAAGACAGAGGTCGGCGAACAGAGGTAAATAACCTGAACTGGGGTCAAAAAGGGAATTATTGTGGGTAATGCAGACTCATTTGGGACTTATAACATCCACTACAATCCGCTAGATATATTAAAATACGTCATAAGTACGTGTACGCTTGGAACATATGCCCATTATTATACAGGTTCCATCCAGAAAATGCATTTTTTAAAAATTTGACAACTATGTAGATTTCTTACCTACGCACTATATGAAGACACCTAAATCTACCCTACTTTCCTTTATATTGACACGAGTGGCAATAATCTTAATCCACATGACTTGTCTTTATCGCGTATCATTTCTGTGATATTTAAAATTAATGCCTTAAAAACTGAGCTAAGAAGAAAAGTTGTTTTGTTCTCCTCTCAAATTGCAATGTTAAGAATTTGATGCATTCAATAAAGTTAATGAATACTTGACTAATTTTAAATGGGCTCATTTACCATTATATCTAAAACAGTGTTTCTCATACTTTTTAGTATTGCGGACCAGCAGGAATTTTTTTCCATTGTACCAGGGACCGGTGCACTGACAATTTTTTCTGTCCTTTTTTGAGAACATCTGCGGACCGGCAGCGGATGGCCCACGGACTGGCATCGGTCCGCGGACCACCACTTTGAGAAGCACTGATCTAGAGACTAGAATGGCCAGGGGCGTTTTATCAAAAACCATTGAACAATTATATCAAACTTAAAACGTTTTTAATTCTATCAAATAGATTCCCTCACCCCTCCCCTTTTAAAGAAAAAGGATATTCCGTGTCGTTTTGACTTAAAATATCTACACATAATCCTATTCAAAACATTTTTAGACACTTGTCATGCTTGTAAAACTCACCAGTAGCATTTTCGTGGGGGGGGGTGCTAAAGACGCTCCCCCAAATCCCCGAGTCACATGAGCAGGACCTAGAGTCTGGAGGGGGGGGGTAACGCATACATAAACTTGTATATTTTGTGGTAACGGGCATGAGAGAACCAAACGGAGCTGCGGTTAGATCACAAATGCTTTGATGTCAACGTCAAACGACGCAGTGTAACAATTTCATATGTTATCTTGTGGATTCTCAAACTTATGGATTATAATTAGATTTAATTTTCGTGTCTTGATAGCATACGCCAACCAGCGTCTTCTGGCCTACCGACCAGCACATTGAGAAGCACTGATTTTTTTTTAAAAAGAGAAAAAAAAGTCATTAAAATAAATTGTAAGGGTACCAAATATTTCAGTGGAAGTTTTTTTTAAAGTTACCCTTTTGATGTGACGTCACATTTCTTCAACCCCCCTCCCTCCCCCTCGTCACGCAACGTCACAAAAGTGTGACCCCCTCCCCCCCCTTGGTGCGTGACGTCATTTATGGACGGCCCCAAATATAAAAGTTAATAGAAAATGATACCTTACCCATAATTAAGCATAGATGTGAATAAATTACGCATTAGCTAAAAGCTGTAAACTAGTCTATTTAAAATATCTAATAAAGTAGATAAAATATATATTGTTACATTATATTTATATGTATTTTATTATAGTTTTTGGTGGTGGGGGGTAATCAAATGTTGACGTAATTTTTTTATCGGTGTCTATAACTATGGAAGTTTGACAAGTTGTTGACAAGGGGGAGGGGGGAGGTAAAAATCGCCAATAATTTGTTGAGATAATTAATGGACAGCCTTAGCGCTTTCAACACTGCCACCACTCTGGTATTGCTTGCAAATACTCAAATTTCAAAACTATTTAGATTTAATAGGGGATTATAAAATTTCCATTCAACGCAAAATTTATTGTTCTACAAAATGATACTCTCCTTCTACTATCTTCGACTCTTCATTATCCCCCCTCCCCCTATCTTTCTTCATTCAACGGCAACAAGGAACTTCACTATTTCTCTTTCAGGCTGTGGAAACTGACATAATTATCAACAAGTATAATTTTAACAAATACATTTTAAAGTTAAAATTAAATACTAGTCTACCTGTACAAATTATAACCTGTGCGTGTAGGCTATCTTATTTGTCAGTCCCGTGAAAAAATTTCTTAAAATAACGTCACACGATTTTTGACGATTTTTTACCCCCTCGTCACACGTCGTCATACAAACTCCCCCCCCCTTTTTAAAAAAAAATATGACGTCACAGAGCTGTTGCAAAAAAAAACAAACAAACAAACTAACACAAAAAAAACGTATTTTCTATTTGTAAATGGAAACAAATTAAAATCACTTTCTTCGCCCCTTACGTATAAGTATAAGGTTAACATTTGAATATTATGTAATTATTAATATCTTTGAATGAATACACATTTTAAAAATAAAAATTGAAATTAATTTGTCTTTTCTTTTGGTGTGTGTGTGTGTATTTACCTATACTATACTATTATAATGGGGGAGGGGTCGGGTGGAAAACAACGTGTTCTCAACTAGAGTTAGGCCTAGCTAGTCAATGAGACAAACAGATATTCTAATACTAATACAATCCTTTTGTTAAACGTTCCCGTTTCGCTCGAAGTTGGGTATGGAATGGGTCGCCTAAACTAAACTATCTACGAAATCCAACATACAATCAATTTTTTAAATTTAAAACTCTAACAAAAATGAAATACTTAACATCAATCCATTAAATATTAAAGCATGCATATGCGTAAGACTGTAGAAATAGAAGTAGAGTCTGTAACTGTAACAAAAAAGATAAGACACGCCTTAAAAAAAAGGGGGGGGGGTGAATGCTTAATTGATACTTGGATTTTCACGTAGTATAAAACATTTTTTGCGAGCACCCTCATTGTGGTTTTAAAATAAAAATAATAATTTTTTAAAAAAATTATTCCATCACCGAGATTTGAACCCGACACCACCAACGTAACTGCTAATTCACTGCGCCTTACAATTCGTCTGGAACTGCTCATGAAATAATTTGGTTTTTAAAACCTATAACTAATTATCCTGGAATGGTGACCAAAATAGTTTTTTTAAAACATTCAGTAATCATTAAAAATTGCATAAATACATTGATTAGTTAAGGTCTACTGTTTATTAGCATAGGGATTACACACTTTTAGCCTAAATATAGTAAAATCGTCTCAATTTTTAGCCGCGGTGTACCTAGACCAAAACCAATGGTTTAGCTAGGTACACCGCGGCGGTGTAAGCAGGCCAAGGACGATGGTTTAGCTGGGTGCACCGCCGCTGTGTCCGTAGACACTTCGTTTAATAAAAGGCTCAACTAATGAAGACTACTACAACTAATGAAATTATAAATAATACAGGAGAGTCTGTACTGAGTACTGGAATGAAATGTATACAGTATACGGTTTTAGACTGATTAGATATAATAATCAATATACATAATTTGCAATGTATGTCCCGTCAGTCCTTCCTGTCCATGACGCTACTAATTTTAGAAAGCAGCGCACCAAATGACTGCAAAAAAAAACAACAACTCTTTTTGAACATCCGCATAAATTTGTTCAATAATTCAATATGGTAATAAATGAATAAAATAAAAATAAATAAAATAAATGCAAGTTCTGTGTAACATTATTTTTTATTCTGATGTGTATTTTTCCAAATTAATAGCTTTCACCTGAAATCTATTTATTTTGAAAACACTAGACACTAGTCTATATACTACTTAAATATACACTCTTTACCTTGAGTCAGGCTGAACTCTGAACATAAAAAAAAATATAGGCTATTTAGTATTTAGAATTAACATTTTTATTACCAAACAACATCTCAACAGGTACAAAAGTTAGGTTATTTGCTGATGATTGTATAATCTATAGAACAATTAAATCAGAACAAGATAGCAAAATTTTACAAAAAGACTTAGATGAATAGATAAAATGGGAAACTAACTGGAGTATGAGTTTCCACCCAGAAAAGTGTCAACTGTTAAGAGTAACAAAGAAAAAGAAACAAATAAATTCAAAATAATACATTCATGGAAAAGGACTGACCGAAACTAAAGATGCAAAATACTTAGGAGTCTTAATAAATGAGAAACTATCATGGAATCCCCATGTCAATGAAGTTATTAAAAAATCAAACAAAACCTTAGGCTTTATAAAAAGAAACTTTAACAAATGTAATAGAGATATAAAACTAAAATGCTACCTCACTTTGGTGAGACCTTTACTAGAATATGCATCTTCTGTATGGGACCCATCCACCAAAGAAAACATTGATAAACTAGAACAAATTCAAAAAAGAGCTGCCAGATTCATTACTGGAGAATATTCAAAACTGACAAGAATAACACCATTAGTTAAATCATTAAACCTTGAAGAGCAAAGTAGTAATCATACATAAAGCAATTAATTCTAATTTATAAATACAACACAAAGATAACGTAATACAACCCTCAGATAGACATAAGGATAAAAACACCTTTCTTATTTCGTATGCAAGAACAAACACATACAAGTTTTCCTTCTTCCCGTTCGAAATTCGGGCGTGGAATGGGTTGCCTGAAGAATCCAGGAAAACCAACACTTTATCAACATTTAAATCTCTAATAAAAATGCAGGACTAAACACAAACCATAGATAAGCATAGGACGCAATAATCTTCTGTTTAGAAGGAGCGTCTGTAAACAGATAAGATAAGAATCAGTTTAGTGTAATTTTTATAATTTACTGTAAATAATTATTTAATTATAAATAGTTTTTTTTTCTTCTTCATTTTAGTTAAAATGATTCATAATAATGAACTATTATTAATTTAAAGCATTAAATTATCATTAAATTAATTTTACATGAGTTAAGTTAAGTTTATCAAAATTATTAGGCCCATAAATTTATTTAGTTACCATTTTATAAACAAAAGCAACAAAGGATGATGGATAGGGTAACGTTTTTAAATTGTTCACCTTTTGATCAGTTTCTTTATTTTAAGTTACACACATTTACATTTTCACTTTTTAAAAAAAATTAATAAATGTTGATCACTTTACTGTGTAAGACAGTGAAATATGTGTAACTTCAAAACCCTTAACATGAAAAATCACTTCCCATTAAATGTTACTGCGATACTGACAAAATACTATGTTCTTTAAACACAAAATGCTTGACACCATAGACAAGATGATAATTTTTATTTAACAATGTTTTTCTTTACACTTTTTTTTCTCTTGAAAATCAATAATTATTTTATTCATTTTTATATAAAATAATATAGTTATAAATAAACTTTATAAAGTTTTTCTACTTAATTTTTGTAGGCCTATTTGTTTAATTGTTTTCATCAAATACATACATAAATACACGTGTGTATTAAATTTATAATTTGAAATGTTTATACAATTTAAACTAGGGCATCTAATTTGATGTACTCTGATAAATGTTATATGTGCACGTATATTTTTTTCATGCTTTGTTTAAAAAAAAATTAACACCCCAAAAAAATTTCAGTCTTCTTAATTTTGACTGAATTTGCAGTTTAAAAAAAATCTTTTTTGAAAATTGAGTGTTTTATCACAGTCTTCTAGCAAATGATCTTTTCAAATACATGTACCTTAAATCCATCGCATTTTTGTTTAGTTTTATCACCATATTGGTTTTCTTTTTTAGCATATTTTTTATTCACCGAGTGAAAGTTAATATTTAGAGTCATCTCCTAGACCTTAACTACTTTTTAGTTTAGAAATATAATGGCCATTTGATTTAAATATTAATAAACTTGCTTGAAAATGCTAAGTTATAAATTTTCTGAGTTGCCAAATCCAAAGAATCTTCATGCATTACAACTATTATTCTGAGATGGATATTTGAGTAAGAGAAACATGAGTTTTAAACACTTTGTTAAACGCTAGGCTTACCATACTAGGAAAGCTCATGAAGTATTAAGATAGTTCTGCCTTGAATTTGTTGATGGTAACTATTTAGGATATTCTATTAAGGTTAATTATAGTACCCCCACTACACAATTTTATAATGTCCATGGTCCATGAAGTACATTAAAATTTTATTTTCCCACTCCTATTGCTAAACCTTATAATATAATATATTTATATACATGTATATATAATGTAATAAATCAAATTTTCATAAACAACAAACACTATTAGTTCACAATGAAACACATTTGTGTTTTGTTAAAATGTCTTTGTCATTAGAATTTTATCTAAGATTATTATAGAGCAATTGTGTTATCTTTATCAAATTAGCACCAAACTTGCTTGGGTTATTTTTTTAGATTCAATGAATAACTTAGTGAATTAGTGATCAGAATAAATATATATAATACTAGCTGCGACCCGGGGCGTAACATACGCCACAGACTTGCTCATAGAAAAGGGGAGGAAGAACAGACACAAACTACATCACGAAGAAATCAGAACAACGCGAGTGAACCTCAGGGTGGGGAGAACCGACGACGCATTGTTGGTCTTTAAACATGCTACCTGCCCCCCACCTTAACTTGCCAACCATAAACTGTGATTGACCGACCCTGGCGAGGGTCATTTGTCAACCTTTTTTGCTCTCGTTTTATGTATATAGATCAACGGTGGCCAAACTTTTGCTTGGTGGGAGCCGCATGCGGCTCTTCTTTGTTCAATTTGCAGCTCGCAAAAAGTTTATTAAATTAGAACTTTTTGTTTGAAATATATATCAATATAATAAATGACAGTTATTTTTAACTAGACCAAAACAAAGGGTTGAAAATAATTTTGGCTTAATTTACATTTTAAAAGTTGAAGGGAGCGATTGGTTTCTGACTAGATTGTGATGTAACCTATAAAATTTCAGGTTTGGGTTCCATTAAAATAACCGCATTTCGAAGTATTGAGCATTACTGTTAGTCCTATTGAAGTTAGTAACTTATTACAGACATTTTTTTATCAAATATGGCAACAATGTGCAGCAAACGAAAATATAAAAAATGAAATAGATGTATTCCTCCAGAATGGAAAGAGGACTTGGCTTTTATTGGTAAAGACTGTTACCCAATTTTCTCAGACACCGCTAACAAAGTATCCATTCATTCCACTGCAATTTGAATTTTAAAAAAGCAAACTTGCTGTGTTGAAGTCCAGAATGTGTCATCAGTAGCCACCACTTTCTGCTATTAGCAAAGAAGACATCACTTCAACTGAGGCAAGTTATGCCATCGCTTGGAAGATTGCTCATGCTTAACGACCTTATTCTGATTGGGACTTTATTAAGAAGAATATCGAGGAAGCAGTTCCAAACTTCAGCGACTTTGAATGCAAATAAAAAAATTTTTATAAAATAAATCGCAAAAGGAATTTTTTTTATTGCCAGAGGGGTTGTGACCAATATTCCCTCTAAGGGTCATTGGTCCCTGTGCAAAGTAAAAAAATTAAATAATAAATCGCATGCAAAGTTCCGCAGCATCCATTTTTAAAAAAATTTGCTGCGCAGCAATTCTTTAGTGTCCAATAGTAGTATACTGGTGTATTAAATTTTAATTAAAGAACAATAGAATTTAAAAACGTTTTCATTAATTCATGCATACAATATTTCACTTGTCACTCTGACACAACACCTTTTTAAAGTAGGAATTTTTCATATAAGCAATTTAAGCACAAGAAGCAAATTTCAGTATGCAATGTAACCCCTGTTAAGTATTTTGGCTCTATTGTCTAGGAGTAATATTCTTTAATGGCTCTAGCCCCCAGTGTTTAGTATTAATACTTATCTTGAACTGCAATACTTAAACACATATAAATAACACGTAACACCTCTGTGTACAACAGAGAGAAATATTTATTTACATAAAATAAAAAAATATATATACAAAATGAATGGGGTATAAAATATGTAAAATGTACACAATAATAATTCAGGTACAAAATATCTAAATAAAGGTATGTTCACAATTGGATACTACATCCCTTGATTCGGCTCAGCTCCGCTATATACCAGCCGACCTCACACACTGTCTCAGGTAACGGGATCAGTCAGTGTTCCGCCTCACTGGTCAGCGATGCTTAACCCACACATCGTCTGATAGGCCGATCAACACCACGCCCCTCAGTTACTCAATGACTGACAGCTGGCTCCAATGTTACTAACAGTATCTTCTCGTCCGGCTCAGGGTCGTCTTCCCACTTTTGCCTAGCACGTCTGGTACTCAGCTCTAGGCTAGCTTGCCTAACCGCTATTCTCCGCTATGACCTACTATACTAGCTGAAGACAATAAAAATAGTGCATACCTTAACTAACAATCAATAATCAATGTAGTTAAGGATAAAAACATTTAACTATATACAAAAAACATTTGAACTGCTATTACTAAGTACTCAACCTGGGAACAAACTTCTCAGCTAGGCTCCTCTAATCAAACAGTCACACCTCAGAACTCAATCTTATGGTGGTCTGTGACTGTGATCTTCTGAGAGAGAGAGGACGCCTTAGAGTTTTGCTGGGGTATATATTGGGCTGCTCACCGCGTGGGTGGTGACCCGCTGTCCTAGATTACTAACCGTTACAATTGGCTATTCAACTGGGTGGCATGGGTCAGCGTGCAACTCTTAATTTGATTGGTCAGCCCTCATGTACCAATTCCTTTGCACGTGCTCGCATGCATACATTCAGGCGTCATCAGGCACCTGCCACGTGATCACATGTGACTTAAGTAGTTGTAGCGTCCTAATAAATTATCCATGACCCATCAGATTATTCCAAAATCTTTGTCCACTCAAGGTCAGCGTCTAAACCCCTATCCCCCAATGGTTCTAAACTGAATGAGATTCTCAAACCATTATTAAGGTACTTAACAACCCCCAACCTTCATTACAATTTCATTTTTTATCAATGAAATTTAGTACCTGAAATTGGTTGGAAAAATTTAAAATACCTAAATGAAATATGCATGCCACATTCTTTTACTTTGTCAAAATACAATTTCTTGTGGATAATTTCAGGAAAATTTACCAAAGTTTGTTACGTCAGTTTGCTTTTCTCCTGCTGGAGATGTCATCACTGGTGACTCCACTGGTGCCATCTTGGTCTGGTCACGTGACAACAACAATGTGTTCACCATTAATGCAGCTCTGTCAAGGCACACTAGGAAAGCTCATAAGGTATTTTCACAGTTCTATTGCCAAATGTCTATATTTTTAAGCAATATGTTCAAAATAAAACTACTAAGGGAGCCAACATTTCATGTTTTAAAAAAAAAGAGATAAAAAGAGACTGACCTTCATCAAATTTGATTCAAATTTTCAGCTAGTCAGTATTGAAATACCCTATAGTTAGTTATAGTTATTGATTTTTAAGTTTGAAAAAACAATTTTCATTTTTATATAAATTCAGTAATGAAAATATTTAGCATCTGTTTCATATCAAATAGACTTAAAGTATCAAATACATCCATGAACTATATTTGTGATATAAATCCAAAGTTATTTACTAACATGCTCCATCCATTAACAACCACAATTTTGGGGGATGGCATGAATTTTGGAAAATCTTTGATAAAATGATCAGATGATCAGTGTCCGAATTGTAGGAAGTACCAAAATGACCTCTTTTTGATGGCACAAGCAGGGTGAGAGACAGTTTTGAAATATTGGGCATGGCAGAAATGCATTGACAAACAGTTTGAAAAAGAAGGTTTTGTTGTTATTTTTATTATTATATTTTTCTTATCTGCTTTAGAAAACTGTTGCAGCACTTTGCATGTTTGGTGATGGGACATTGTTGTCAGGAGGTGGAAATGAAGTGAAGGCATGGGATTCAAATAATAACTATTCTCCTGTGAAAGAAAGAGTGGTTAGTTTTTTTTCTTTTTTTCTTTTTTCATTTTCTATTTTAGCTTAGAAAAAATCTTAAGCAACATTCCTCACTGGGCTCAATAGCCTTTAAAGCCAAAACAGTTTATATACCAAAAAATAATTATATATTGACACATTTTTCAGTACTCTCTTGAAATGACCATCTAAAAAGCTCTTATTTAAACTTTAAATTCACACACATGAAATAAACTGAATTGTTTATGAAGTTGCCCATCACAAGCAAGCTCATACTAACTTGTGCAATTACAGACAAAAGGCTTTTGCTTTTTCTCTCACACACAGAGTGTATGCTTTGTCAGATTAGTTGCACGATTATATATTCCTAGTGATTATGCATAAATCTACTGATAATAAAATACATTTTTACCACTTTATACATTGTTTAGTTTAACCCCTTTACAGTTCTTTTATGTTTTGGAATTGCAACCCATTTGTCACTTTAATTTATTAATTTAAAAAGTTGTTTTTTTAAATTTAATGTTCTTCATCTATTTTTTTAGTATTTTCAAGTTCTAAATCATCTGGATATCGTCATGGCTAAATAAATAGTAAAATCACAAAATGATAGTGTACCATCTTCTATGGAATAAGATAACTTATACATTGAGAACTAAATTATTCATGATTGGTAACCTTTTGCCAAACAAATTAGGAAAAGAAAATGTCTTATAATATTTTATGTATGTTATTCGATTGTAGATAAAACAAAATACACAAACATTGATGACGTACATCACAACAAATAAATGTACGGTGTACCATATTTGCAATGAATCAGAAAATGGAAAAAATATAAACAAAAAAGTTTGGTTTTGGGTTTCTGGGGTTCTTTCAGCCCTCTTGGTATACTGCGCCCCCTGCCCATCAATATTGCCAAAAGATTGCAGTTACATAATGCCCAGATGTGGTTAAATGCACTAGAACGATGTTATTCAGTTTGGACGAGCTTACTCGAGGCCACCGCGCTACGGTAGTCTTTTATTTATTTTGACGAGTTAACTCGTGGGTAACCTTTGTCGGACCAATTTAGCGGCCCGAGTTAGCTCGGGATGAACGGTAAAGGGGTTAATCAGTAGAAAAATTACACTTCATTTTTTTCCAAAAAATAAGGGTGGGCTTTATAATGAAGGGAAAGGAATTTTCAAATACAAACATGAAATAATCCACAACTTATGGATTGTTTGTGCAGCATAATTGAATGTATTATATTAAATATGCAATTTGGTACAAAATGCAAAAAATATCAGTAAACTTCTGTATTGTCTAATATGAGCGCTATTGAAGAAAGCATTCATTCATTCATTCATTCATAAAAAGTAATATTAATCATTATGTCTCTCTTATTCCCTGTGTTTTTTGTGAAGTCATTGTACCATATATTGATTGTATAAACTATTTTAGTGGAGTATTTTTACAGTTTCAAATAATTTAAACCCATTAACTGTCAATGGTCAATTAACTCTTGTGGACTGGGTTTTCTGTCCTGGTATTTGTATTCTTACACATAGCAGGCAATTGAGCCTCTTAATAACATTTCCATAAATCTGTATAGAACTGCTTCTCTGGGGAGAAAATGTCCAGTATGTCCATCAACATTTGCAGCAAGCAAAAAAACAAACAAAAAACTTTTTATGAATGCTTTTTGTTAATAAATCAAAACCAGCTTGGAATATTGTCACTATGCATTCATTAATGTTGTTTTTTTTTGTATGGTCATATCTTGAATTTACTTTTTAATTGTACACTATCTATCTATGGCATCCGTCCATCCTCATGGGATGATGGCGTTTCCTCCTGCTCCTCTACCCCCCTTCCCCTTTCTCCTCGCTCCTGGCTGTAAGGGAAGCTTCCGCGACTTGAATGCCCTCGCGCACTTTTGCCAGCCAGGAGGTGCACTCCACAGCAATGGTCTCCAGAGTTTATGGTCAATCTGCGCCAGAGTCATGTCTTTCTTGCAGACATCGTTGAAGCGCAAGCAGGGGCGCCCTCTCTTCCGCATACCAGTTGCCAGCTCGCCGTAAAGCAAGGCTCTTGGAATGCGCTCCGGGCTCATCCTGCGGACATGTCCCAACCACCGCAGGCGCCTCTCACTCAGGATTGAGCATGCACTCAATTGTACACTATTCAATAACATTAAGTGTATAAGAATAGAAACTATATCACAACATACTGTTGACCATCAGAATATATCCTCTTCCTATGCAATCAGCTTCCAGCCGCTGCAGGGCATGTCAGGAGTATAGTGCCAATCACTAAAGGTGGTCTGGATGGGTCAATTTATGTGTCCACCACAAGGAATAAGGTCTTGGAAGGAAGTCTGCAGCTAAAGTTTAAATTCATCATCCAAGTGAGTAGATGAATTGAAAGTTCTTGATATATTTTAAAGAGCTGAATGGTAAAAGTGCATAGAATGTAATTTTTAAAAATTTTTTTAACAAAACAAGTGACAAAATGTAACAGTTAACTTTACATTATGCTTTTGCTAATGTTTTAAAAAAAAACATGCATATCTAATTTTATTAAAATTTTATGTATATATTATAAATAAATTTAAAGATTTGATACTTTTTTTTTCATCTTACATATTTATCTTTAGAAAATTTTGATACTAAGTAGTCGAGATGTACATCTAAACCTCAAATCTAATTTTTTTTATTTTGGAGGTTAGCATTCCAAATCAGCCATCTAGTTTGCTAGTATTTAAAACCTGATCGACTCGGTCTCCCATACTTTTTTACTCTGAAACTAAAATTTTTTGGTAAAGAATTCATTTTTAAATTGAATGAGGGCAAGATTAAGCTGATGTATGTTCTTGTTTTAAGGGCCACGTAGAAGAGCTTTGGGCTATAGAAAGCCACCCGCTGGAGCAGACATTCATTTCCGCTGGTCATGATCAGATGGTCGTCAAGTGGTCGGCAATTTCTCATGCTCCAGTGTGGAGAGTCAATGCAGAGGTAATATTTTTTAATATTAATTAAAATCTTTTGTCTCTGTAATAAACACTGAATTCTGATATGACAGTGAATGCCATGGGACAGGATTCCTTTGGGGCATACTGAAACTTTATTTTAAGGCTTTATATTCCCTGTCATTAATTTTATTAGAAAATTTTATCTCAATAAAAAAAATTATTTAAAAAATCGGTTGTAATATTTTTTATACTACAATTATTTAGGAAGAAATAAAATACTAATTTTTAAAAAGTCATGTTCAGTTCATAAATATTCTGATAGTATGTAAGATTGAATCAAGTGCACCATTGTATTTAAAAATCCTTTCATTACTATTTTTTGATAATATACTTTACATCAGACTTGACTCTTTGTGTATCATTTGACATCTAAACCAAAATTGCTGCAAGTTCTGATTTTTTCTGGTGAAATAAAAATTTTCACACATTCTAATATAAGTTGATGGGTTCTCTACTTATTGGTTCCAAAATATTTAAGTAAATTTTTTTTTCAGGCAATGAAATTAATATTTTAACTATGGAGACAGTTTCATCTTTGTGAATTTCTTATTTCGTGCTAAATGAAAGATACAAATTTTTCAAAGAAAGAAAAAAATTATTATTTTATAGATATTTTTTTTCCAAATAATTCAAAACATTTTTTGATACTGTTTTTTTCCTACGTAGAACCCGTGTACTTGTATCAGCATTGATCCTAAGGGAAGGATTATTGCCCTCGGCACAACTGCTGGTAAAGTGATTATCCTCAACTCGTATAATGGAGCTGTGCTCACGTCCCTTTCATCTGGAAATGTTCAAATTAATGCCTTAAGTTTTTCTCCAGGTGAGAAATTTTTATTTCTTGTATAATTTTTTTTTGGGGGGGGCAGGGGGGGGCTTGCTGAGATCATTCTGATATTGATCTGGGTTCACATTTTAAGTGATAAGATTTTTTAACAACATTATTATAATTGTCATTTGTCACAAAATAAGATCAATATTGGACTTTAGTCATTTCCAACCACACAAAGCTGTTGGGATTTTTTTTTGTAATGTTCAAGAGATCCCCAAAAACAACATGAAAAAGTGTACAGAAAAATAGGAAATGTATAAAATTAAAAAACACGTAGTGTAGTTTATTACTTGTTAAACATATAATTATGAAAGATTTGAAACATGACAGCTGTGTCTTTTCAAGAATAACCTCTTTTTTTTCCATGAGCATTTAGGCATTTTAATTTTTGCACAAAGTGCATCTTTAGAATAGAAATAGCCTGCCTAATTTAACATTTCTTTGCATTGGAGGGTATCTGGTTCCATTCTTCAAATTGCACAAAGCAACATCAAGCATTAGCTCTTCCAATCCGGTAGCAGAATTGTCCAAAGTTCAAATTTTGACATACTTATTGGGATAAGCTTTCCTTTGAACAATTTATTGTACTGCTATATAAGATTCTGTTGTAATAATTCTCTAATTATATGATATTAAGCATTCACATCAAGTTTTATGTATCCCACATACATTAATGAAACACAAGTGTCCAGTTATGTTTAACAAAATAATTTGCAAAAGTTATTAAGTCATGGGTAATGAAGAACACATGAACTTAATAATTAGCAATAGGAATTTAATTTATTTAAAGAAAATTTTCATTTTACTTTATGGAACTGAAAAAGTTTTTTTTAACATTATACATTATATGCCTTATATTGCATTATATCATTAAAACCTTTTTTTACTGGCTTGCCCACCAAATTAATAGATGGAAGGCAACTAGCTGTAGGGACATATGATGGCTCTCTACAGATATTTTATCTTCAAGATGAAGGGCAAGCATTTTTCAGACCTCAGCCACTTTTGCTCAAGGTAGTGAATGATGATTGTAAAGAATTTTAAGTTTGAAATTATTTTAAAAATATTCAACTTCAGGATTTAGATCACAAAAATAATAGAAGATTTAAAAAAATAGTTAATATATTCTGTTTAAATTTAATGACAAGGCTTAAATTTAATGCATAAAGAAAACCTAAGTTTTTTTTATATATATATAATCAGCAATTACTTACTAGCTATATTTACAATAAGAGTTACTAGTTAATTTATTAGTGTTGGCGTCAATAAGAAGTAGAAACTCTTGTCTCACTCCTTAGCTGCAGCTCCTAGGGGAAAAAAGGAGAGAGTGTGGGAAGGGGGGGGGTGGTGGTGATGAAAAGCAATGTGTCAATTGTTATCATGTAGAACACTTGTGTCTCTGTTCGTGTCAGTGTGACTTATATACTTTGTTTCTCATCAAATGATGAACTCAAGGCATCATTTCATCAATAAATTAAAAGTATTGAGCCATTAGTTTGGGGTTCACAAACCCAATTCCTAAGACCATACATTTGTATCCACATCTAGCAGCACATTTTAAATGCTTGTTATTTTTTGGTTTCAGCATAGCAACATGTTCATCATGCATCTGGACTGGTCAGTGGACTCTAAATATATCCAGGCTGTTCTTGGAGACTATGGCATTATTCATTGTGAGTGTGTTGTACTAAGTTTACACTGCATGCCATTTATTATTCGACCAAAGCCTCATCCAGATTACCTTCGTACTTCATGACCTTATTTTATCACGCTTAAACCCCAGTTACTTAAATTTTAATGTGCCTAATATATGGTGTATCACACTTGTTAATAAATTTTATAATGTAAAAGATTTTTTTAAAGTGGTAATAACATTTAGGCTTAACGAGAACACTATATAAACCTACTATTTTACTTAATAATATAATCTAATCTTGATATTTAGCATTTAGAAACTCTCATAATCTCTTTTATTTCATTATTAAATTAAAATAATATTCACTAAACAAATTACTAATACAATTTATCTATTTAATTTATGCTTAAAAATTTGTGTAATGCTGCACTGTTTAAGGAAGGTTATGAATGATTTGATATTTGTAGCATATTTTTCAATATTTGAAGTCGTTCTGAAGTCGTCATACAAAACACTATTTCAGGGGATATTCCTGCCGGTCAGAAGGTCAAAACGGCAAGAGCTGTCCGTGATGTCAAATGGTCTACTCACAACTGCCCTATTGGTCACTCAATTATAGGTTAGTTTATGAACCATTCGTTCAAGCTAATTAATTTCAAAACACTTGACTGGTCAGAAAGGGGTCTATGTAAAGTTTAGATAAACTTGGAAAGTGTAATTGCTGTCCTTGGCATAGAAAGATGCATAATTTCTGAATCCTCACTGTGCTAATCATCTTCAAATAAAATACAAGAAACACAAAGGAATTGTGTATTCAAAGCAATAAATTAAAGCTTTATTAATTGACTTATACTAGTGTAAGTTATTTGTACTGATGAAGGCTAGTGGGGGCGCGATGGTCTAAGTGGTAGCCCACTGGACTATCAATTCGAGGCAGATCCCGAGTCGCGGCTTCAAGCCCAGGTACTGGAAAGGCCCCTGGGGCATTGTGCTGGCCACACATTCCCCTGCTTGTTAGTGGTGGCTAAAAACTTGTGAACGCTACTTCACTTGCCCCATAGTCCCTCATGGACTGGAACGGGGGTCTCACCATGAAGGCATTAGCCAACACATGTACTTTTGTATTAGTCAAGTAATAAAGCTTTAATTTATTGTTGTGATCACACAACTTGTTTGTGTATCTTGTATTTTACTTACAAGTTTCATTGCAGTCCTATTATATACTAGTAACAAAGCCCGCCCAAGGACGGGAATAAGTGTAGGGTGACCTGTGAAGTTCATGGACGCTATGTTTTGGTAGTTGTTATGCTGAAGCGTTTGCAGGACATTGTCATCGCAGGTCAAGGGATGTGAACAACAGAAACAACTAAAACAACAACAGCAACAAAAAAACAAAACAACAACAAAAAAACAACCACAAAACAACAATAACAGCAACAAAAAACAAAGAACACTTAAAACTCTTGCCACTACCTCCCAGGACGATCAAGAAAAAAGCATTTAACAGAATTGTCATTGGAATAAGCGGCAGGCATCACTTCAAGATGGGAACAAAATAATGAATTATGACAAAGAAACTGCACCAAAAATAACTCGTTTTGAACCTCTGCGTAATATGTAAATTTTTCTCCGCTAGTGATTGGCTGTAGGAGTCATATGTGTTTGAGGGACCAATCGCTATAGATGACGGGACAGAAAGGGCAGAAACTTGCCTATTATTATATAGGATAATATGATGATCTTCACTGTGTTAATTTTCTGTTTACAGTATTTACTTCATATGTTGAATTTAGGTCCATGGCAAAACCTTGAGCGTGGTGATGTCATCAATGTTGTGACAAGGTCACAGTACCGTGACATGATGGTGGTGGGTGACAGCAAGGGAAGACTCAGACTCTACAAGTGGCCTTGTTCCGTGGCAAAGGTAAGATGTTCTTTTGAATCAGTGTCTCATTTTTTCACAAATCTCAAGAATTTCTTGTGGACACTTCCATTTAAATAATTTTAGTTCAAATAATTAAAGACTGTACTATAAAGAGCTGCAAACAAAGAAGATAAATTAATAGTCTTGCGCAGACAGAAGGATGCCATACTTATATAGACTGTTGGCTAACATGCTCACTGGGTGTACAAAAATGACAATCTTAGGAAAAGAATTTAAAAACAAAAATAAATATTACATGGGATTTCAAAAAAATAAATTGTGTGTTGGTAGAAACTGAGAACTGGTGATGGTCAGAAAAGAGAATGAGAAAAAAACAACTTTAAATTGGACATAGTGTCCAGTTAGTTTAAATCATCTCCACCATTTGTCAACTGCTGAACCAGAACAAATGTGTTTTTTTCATCTCAACTAGAAATAAATATACTACTTTATTATGCCCCTTGCTATGTAACTGAAAATATATTTTTTTTATCTTAAGGGGGGTAGATAAGAAAAACAACCTTTGTAATGGTAGACTTCTAATTTAGAAATTGCGCAAGTTTAATTAATAAAACCCTTTATTTATTGGAATTTGATGCTCAATTTCTTAAGTCCTTTTCAAAAAAAAAGATTTTATTCTAATGTATACAGTCAATGAGAAGAATTATTGATAATAAATCTACTATTGGTAAAGTAGCTCTATACTTCTTCCCCAGGCTGGCTTTCGTAACACCAAATGTTTTTCTTCAAATGTCACATGCGCAACCTTTACGTGTGATGACGGATATGTCATTTCTTCTGGAGGAAATGATGCGGCCCTGATGCAGTTCACTGTCCTTGACCCCGTCAGCACACGATGACCCCCAACAACAGAGCAAGTTTTACTTGTCTGTGTTTGAGAATCTCAAACATTGTCTTTTTTAAAAAGCATCCATGTTATTTCATATATTATTTTTTTAATGATAACTTCTCAGGTATCAAACATGTAACATAAATCAAACCACATAACTTACAATAATTTGCTAATGCATAAATGATGATGCTAAAAATGGAGGTAAGAAAGTTTCAATGAAATTGGTTGAATTGTATAATAAAAAGGGGAGAGAAGTAGAGAAGTGAAAGTCACAGTGTTGTCATTAGAATTTCATTGATGGTCCCTTTTAACCGACACTACACTCAACATTCTATTACTAAGAGTTTGTCTGGTCAAACTGAAACATCTACGTACTTATTACAATATTGTGATGTGAAATACATAAACTGAAAAGATTTTTTTTAACACATCAGCCTTACTGTTCACATAAGTTTGTTGTATAGAAATATAGGAAGTAAATGTAACAAGAAAAAAGAATTAGTTCATTTAAATTTTTGAGGAAAATTTGATAAAAGAACTTTCCCAAGCCAAAGAATCCATTATAAATTTTTAGATTAATTATATATATATTTTTTTTGTGGTAATTTCCTGCCCCCACCCTTCCCATTCCAATCCTAACTCAGCTGTTTAAATTAATTTCTTACTCTCATATTTGCTATGTTCAAAGTATGTTATTTAAATTTTATAAGGTTTACAGGCAAAATTACATTAATATATCTGGTTCACTGATTCCTGCGTTTATTAGTTTTTAAAATATTGTGATGATACAGTATAGATGAGCCAATACTAGATATTTTAAAATATTTTGATGATACAGTATAGATGAGCCAATACTAGATATTTTAAAATATTGTGATGATACAGTATAGATGAGCCAATACTAGATATTTTAAAATATTTTGATGATACAGTATAGATGAGCCAATACTAGATATTTTAAAATATTGTGATGATACAGTATAGATGAGCCAATACTAGATATTTTAAAATATTGTGATGATACAATAAAGATGAGCCAATACTAGATATTTTAAAATATGAGGAAAAGAAATTGGTCAATACCAGCTTTGTTAACATGGGTCCATTCCAGATATGCCAAAGTATCAAGAAAGAAAAATAGCCAATATGTAATTAAATATTTAATCTGTGAGGGCATGTGACATTTTAATATTATTTCAACAGATTTTTTAATGAAATATAGATCTTTGATGTCCTAATATTGTCCTTACTCTGGACTTTAATTGAGCATTGCCCATGATAAATCTTTTATTTAGAGATTTTATAAATTTCCCTTCTTTATTGTTGAATAATATATTAACAGAGTAAGAAATATCACTTTTCTTAATGTAAATCTTTGTATGTAATATTATAAACTTTATATAAGGTGTACAGTACAAAGTTTTGTTAAGATTTTGTTTGTGGAAATGAAAGTACAAATTATAAATTGTAAATAAATGTTTCTTTACTATTTCTGGTTGGTTTTGTTGAAAGGGAAAAGGTTTTATTCATCTATAGTAATTAAGTGCATAGTGTGGTCACATTTGTTTAAATATCTAAATCAATTTGAGCCTTCACCATCTTTTCATTTTTGAAGTTAATCAAAATTCCCATGTCCTGTTTTTAATAAATGAAAAATTTGTGAGTGTTTTTTTTGTTGTTGTTGTTTTTTGTTTTTTTTTAAAAAAAGTTTTCAGACAGAAATTTGAGTGAGTGCAACATTTATATTTGCAATTATTGTCGTAGTAACTTTCCTAACACAAACATAAGTGTTAGCTTATTTTGAATGCAAATACTTTCAAATACTTCTTTCTAATACTTTCCATCCAGCTGAAATGCTGGGAAAAAACATGATATTACATGAGAACATGACAAATCCATGTATTGTATTTCATCAGTTAAACTTATATTCATATAAATACTGACTGTTATCTTCATTATAAAGTAAATACTTTGTGAATGAGTGATGGATTTTTTTTCCATATATTTGAATCTCTTCATTTTGACTGCATCATTGATTTTTGTTAGGTGACATTCTCTGCCATCTATAATAAGCTAACAGTATATAATCCTATTGATGTGTGTACTAATCTTGATGCACTGCAGTTAACCAGCACGGAACAATTATTTGACATGTGTGCTAAATCTATGATGAATTTCTGTGATACTTTTAAATAAAGAGCACTGATGAATCTTGTTGATGACTAATTACAAATAAAGACCATTGAAATTTTTATGTTTGTTTACATTGAACTTTGACCTGTCTCTGTTCTCATCCAACGTCCCCAATTGTAAAAGGACAGGGTGACGTCACTCAATGAATGTCCAAGATTAACAAACTGTTGAAGAAATTTCAGTTTAAAAAAATTCCACTTTCAGTACCACCTAGCCCAGTCCCTCAATGTCTCCCAAAGTCGCCCAACCTTCCACCAACCCCACGACCGTTAAAGCTGCAATCACTCTAAATTTACTGATTTAATTTTTTCATTTCAATTTAGGTAAAGGGTAATTTTTTTTTAATAAGTCAAAGAGCAAGAAAGGAAATTTTAGGCGATGGAAGCAATTATTTAGCGATGTTATGTAAAAAAACAACAACAGCATTAAATTGATAAGAAGTTGTATTATTCATAAAATGAGGTTAATGTTGAATTGTAAATGAGCGTTTCAAACTGCAGATATGAATTTGGAACACCAGTTGATCTACTAAAATTTGAAATTATGCCTTCTAATAAAGGTATCTAAATTCTTATGATCTCACATGACATTGTTAAGTGCCGTCCATATTTGACGTCATGATATTTTGGAATATTTGGATAATTGATGATGTATTTCCTTTGATTTAAAGTAGGTTTCACTTTAAAAAATTTTTTTATATTTTATTATTATTATTATTTTTTTAAATTAGAGATATGGATCGAGCACTAGTCGATGTGTAAAAGGTATTGATTAAAATTAAGAAATATGTATAGCCCAACCGACTCGAGTTACCGAATATTAGGTAATTTATTTAATTCCTAAATAACGAGTGACCGCATTCAAGGTTTTTGGGTAAGCATGTGGAAAACCCTAGGGAAGTACTAAAAGTAACTAACCAAACGGCGTGTAACCTAAATAAAAGTCATTGCAAATGGCTGCCCCAATGTTTTGAACTTATTTGTGTGTGTTTATTATGTGAAATGTTTTTACTTTTTGAAAATTCAATGTAAGGCGAGTGTCTGATGAATCAAGCACTTGACATGAAAAAGGAACTTGGTTTATGTGTTTTATTCGTTTGATTTTTTCAGTATCTAAGTCTAAGTCATAATTTTATGACGTTTCTAAGTCAAGTAACACTATGTTAGAGCTAATTATAGTCGTGTGTTGTGTGTATAGTGTATGGCATGTGTAGCCTGTGTAGAAAACGATTCCAGATACAACTTCTTCTTCATATTCTTCTTCTTCATCTTCTTAGAAATCCTAGAATGTCTTATACAGACAATCAATGTGTTTTCAGCTAAGTGGATCTGCGCACAAAGGTACAAATTTGGAACTATATAAAAGTATACAATTTCTCAAAGTTTTATTCCATTCCAAGCACTACTTTGCATGTAAGTAATTTTTTTTTACCGTATGTTCGTTTTTTCTCTTTAATGCCAGGGCACCTAGGTATAGGGGAGAGTTAGGATGGGGCTTCAGAGACGGTAGGTTTGAAAAATGCAGTTTTCTTTTGCTATTATTAAGAGGAATTTAAAATTCATCTTCTTCTTCATATTCTTCATCTTCTTCTTCACCTTCTTCTTCAACTTCTTCATCTCTAATAAAAATGCAGGACTAAACACAAACCATAGATAAGCGTAGGACGCAATAATCTTCTGTATAGAAGGAGCGTCTGTAAACAGATAAGATAAGATAAGATCTTCTTTTTTTATCTTCTTCTTCCTTTTCTTCATCTTCTTGGCCATGAAATAATCTGACCAAAACCACATCTATCAACCAAACTTCAGGAATATGGGGAGATTTAAAGTGCAAGGTACCTCGACAGAAACAATCAAGCGTGTTCAAGCAACAACAAAAAACAAACAAACAAACAAAAACATTCTGAATTGGAAAGAATTAGTTTACTCTCAACTAACTTGATGTTGCATTTATTTTTTTAAATTATTTTTTTTACCTTGCTTTACGGGGATTTCGCGGCACTCAATTCATGCCATGATTTTAATTACTTTTGTTTTCGAATGACTTTGCCGATAAATTCAGACACAGGGGCCGTCCATAAATGACGTCACGCTCCTAGGGGGGGTCACTTTTTTGTGACGATGCGTGACGAGGGGGAGGGAGGGGGTTGAAGAAATGTGACGTCACATCAAAAGGGTAACTTTAAATAAAACTTCCACTGAAATATTTGGTGGCTTACAATTTATTTAATGCCTTTTTTAATAAAAAATCAGGCTTCTCAATGTGCCGGTCGGTAGGCCATCAGACGCTGGTTGGCGTAAGCTATCAAGAGACGAAAATTAAATCTAATTATAATCCTTAAGTTTGAGAACTCACAAGATAACGTATGAAATTGTTACACTGTGTCGTTTGATGTTGACATCAAAGCATTTGTGATGTAACCGCAGCTCCGTCGGCGAACTTTTTTGCCCGTTACCCCAAAATATACAAGTTTATGTGTGCGTTACCCCCCCCAACCCCCAGACTCTAGGTACTGCTCACATGACTCGGGGATTTGGGGGATCGTTGTTAGCCCCCCCCCACACACAAAAAAATGCTAATGGTGAGTTTTACAAGCATGACAAGTGTCTAAAAATGATCTGAATAGGATTATGTGTAGATATTTTAAGTCAAAACGACACGGAATATCCTTTTTCTTTTAAAAAAAAAGGGGGGGGGGTGGAATCTATTTGATAGAATTATAAACGTTTTAAGTTTGATATAATTGTTCGGTTGGTTTTTGGTCAAACGCCCCTGGCCATTCTAGATATAATGATAAATGAGCCCATTTAAAATTAGTCAAGTATTCATTAACTTTATTTAATGCATCAAATTCTTGACATTGCAATTCGAGAGGAGCACAAAACAACTTTTCTTCTTAGCTCAGTTTTTAAGGCATTAATTTTAAATATCACAGAAAGGATACTTGATACAGTCAAGTCATGTGGATTAAGATTATTGTCACTCGTGTCAATATAAATGAAAGTAGGGTGGATTTAGGTGTCTTCGTATAGTACGACGTAGGTAAGAAATCTACATAGTTGTCAAATTTTTAAAAAATGCATTTTCTGGAAGGAACCGGTTCAATAATGGGCATATGTTCCAAGCTTTCACGTACACATGACGTATTTTAATATATCTAGTGCATTGTAGTGGATGTTATATGTCCCAAATGAGTCTGCATTACCCCCAAGAATTCCCTTTTGACCCCAGATGAGGTTATTTACCCCTGTTCGCCGACCTCTTTCTAACGGGATGCCCGTCAGTCAATTGAGGGGCTACTTATTTTCAAATAGAAAATAAGATGGGTTTTTTTTGTTTTTTTTTGGAGGGGGGGGGGTCAAAGCTTTGTGACGTATTTTTAGAGGGGGGGGGGTCTAACTTTTTGTGACGACGCGTGACGAGGGGGAGGGAGGGGGTAAAAAATCGGCCAAAATTGCGTGACGTCATTTATGGACGGCCCCACAGTGACAACACGGTTAAGTGGAACGTTCATTTTTGAAATTGATTGTAATACTAAAATAGAAAATGAAAGTAAAATCCAAATTTTGTTAAAATGGTTAAAGTGGGGGTGGGGGATACATTTAAAATTAAGAACTTCTGCCATTGGAAAAATAAGAATAAAAAATAAACAATATATTGATAGGTCACAGACTCTGTTGAAGGACTCTCGTGTCAAAATTGTTTAATGAGGTAAAAAAATTTTAAACATTTTATGATAACAAAAAATGTATACGTATATGTAGTAAAAAATACAGTGATGTATTTCAATAATAAAACTCAAGGCAAAAGAATATTATATAGCAAACCAATTACATAGACTCACATGACATATTGCGTTGAATACACATGTTCATTAAATTTACATGTCATATTTGGCTGCTATATTCATACCACTATATTTCACATTTAACATACAACATTCGCTCAGATATTAGAAGCCACTTTTAAGACAGCATTCTTCCCAGTCACTTCACTCGTGAATCTCATATACAGAACATTTATCGATGGCTCATTCACTCATTTATATATCACACTGAGCTGAATACGACTAGCACCACTACACTGAAGGCAGACCTAAAACTCAAACAAATCACACGTGGAAGTATCAAAGATCACAAAGATAGAATATAATCACACACTTTCTTCAAGTCACGTATTTCATGACTTCACGCATCGAAGATATTAGCGTCAGTATTACGTCACGTGACAGGATTTCTCAAGTGGACAGCTATAGCATGGGCCCTGGAGGAGCAAAAGGGAAGTGATCCATGAATTAAACTACGTGTATATGTTGACCGGATTCTAATAGTCGGACATGTCTACTCTGAGGGAAGCCGTGTTAAATATTGACACATCTCCATTACCAGAGATATGAGTGTTTAATTAAATGTTTAAGGCTATTAGTGAGATACAGTGTGCATTTATTCTCCACTAAGACATTTGGTTGAATCGGAGCTCAAATAAATAAATAAATTAATAGAGTGTTGGTAAGTTTATAAAAAAATCTTTTTAAAGGATCTGTAACTCATTCACCTAACAAATAATATTGATTATTACATTGAAAAATCAACTGACCGATGTTTGGTGCTGGATAAGAGAACTTTCCACACACTTGCCTCCAATACCCGTACAGTCTGTGAAGAGTGAAACATTCAAGCAGTCAGTAAAATGGGATTAACGTAGCGAGACACGGCAGAGCAATAGTCGAAACCAGTGCTACTCAACGTGGTGGTCCGCGGACCGGTGCCGGTCCGTGGACCATCCGCTGAAGGTCCACAAGAGTTATCAAGAAAGAAATCAATATACATAATTCTAGTTGCCTGTATGAATGTATGGATGTAATTTGTAATGCTGTTAGGTGGCGCTGCGATCGATTTTGTTTTATCTTCTTGATGTTTTTTTTTCGGGCTAACCCATTAAATTCCTTTTCGCCTTTATTATAAAACTTTGAGCTTATATTTTGATACAAGGCGTGCATCGGAAGGCGCGCAAAAAGGTGTGCAAAATAATTATAAATTAAAGACGCGCTGTAAAAAAATATTATATGACGTCATTGTTTTAACTTATATTTAAAATTTTGAAAAGGGAACGATGTAATAAAAAAAAAGGTAAAAAACCAAGTTTTTGACTATAAATCCTTTATGTACGAGAAGTAACTAAAAGAATGTTCATTATAATACGCAGCGCAAGACCATCCAAAAATACAAAATTGCAGTTGTGTCGTAAAACAAGTTTAATATAATGCGCACCGATCAGGAATATGTTTATAAAAAGAGTTGTCAATAAAATACGCACCTTATTGCGCGACAGAAAGGTTGTTCAATATATACGCACCGCGACGCTCTATCTCAAAAAATAGCATGATACATAGGACATAGGAATAAATAAAATAATCTAAAAAATCCATAATTTAATTACGGTACATGCGATCGATCTGAAATTTTGATACATTGTTTTTATTATCGGTACAAAACTGCCTGCAAAATTTCAGCTCGCTAGCTTACGAGGAAAGTGGGTTAAAAATCGATCCAAAGTTTTGGCGACAAGCAATCAAGCAATCAAGGGTGCAGACACCACGAGTTAATATAAAGGATTTAATAAATTTAAAAACCCGTAAAAAAACAAGTTTTTGACTATAAATCCTTTATGTACGAGACGTAACTAAAAGAATGTTCATTATAATACGCAGCGCAAGACCATCCAAAAATACAAAATTGCAGTTGTGTCGTAAAACATGTTTAATATAATGCGCACCGATCAGGAATATGTTTATAAAAAGAGTTGTCAATAAAATACGCACCTTATTGCGCGACAGAAAGGTTGTTCAATATAATACGCACCGCGACGCTCTATCTCAAAAAATAGCATGATACATAGGAATAAATAAAATAATCTAAAAAATCAATAATTTAATTACGGTACTGCGATCGATCTGAAATTTTGATACATTGTTTTTATTATCGGTACAAAACTGCCTGCAAAATTTCAGCTCGCTAGCTTACGAGCAAGTGGGTTAAAAATCGATCAAAAGTTTTGGCGACAAGCAAGCGCGGGTCGGCCGCAGACACCACGAGTTAATATAAAGGATTTAATAAAAAAACCCGTAAAAAACCAAGTTTTTCACTATAAATCCTTTATGTACGAGACGTAACTAAAAGAATGTTCATTATAATACGCAGCGCAAGACCATCCAAAAATACAAAATTGTAGTTGTGTCGTAAAACATGTTTAATATAATGCGCACCGATCAGGAATATGTTTATAAAAAGTGTTGTCAATAAAATACGCACCTTATTGCGCGACAGAAAGGTTGTTCAATATAATACGCACCGCGACGCTCTATCTCAAAAAATAGCATGATACATAGGAATAAATAAAATAATCTAAAAAATCAATAATTTAATTACGGTACATGCGATCGATCTGAAATTTTGATACATTGTTTTTATCATCGGTACAAAACTGCCTGCAAAATTTCAGCTCGCTAGCTTACGAGCAAGTGGGTTAAAAATCGATCCAAAAGTTTTGGCGACAAGCAAGCAAGTCAAGGGCGGCCGCAGACACCACGAGTTAATATAAAGGATTTAATAAGAAAAAACCCGTAAAAAACCAAGTTTTTGACTATAAATCCTTTATGTACGAGAAGTAACTAAAAGAATGTTCATTATAATACGCAGCGCCAGACCATCCAGAAATACAAAATTGCAGTTGTGTCGTAAAACATGTTTAATATAATGCGCACCGATCAGGAATATGTTTATAAAAAGAGCTGTCAATAAAATACGCACCTTATTGCGCGACAGAAAGGTTGTTCAATATAATACGCACCGCGACGCTCTATCTCAAAAAATAGCATGATACATAGGAATAAATAAAATAATCTAAAAAATCAATAATTTAATTACGGTACATGCGATCGATCTGAAATTTTGATACATTGTTTTTATCATCGGTACGAAACTGCCTGCAAAATTTCAGCTCGCTATCTTACGAGCAAGTGGGTTAAAAATCGATCAAAAGTTTTG
>CALYLW010002660.1:0-36004 GCA_944989445.1 Ampullaceana balthica | reverse complement strand
TGGCCTCTACGCGGCCCGGGACACGAGTAAGGTGTGGAATTGACTGCACCTGAAACCAACAACCCTGACGCACACCGTCAAACCATGTCTGTAAGGAATCCTTGCTTTAAGCAACAGACGCACAAAACCACGCATGAGTGGCGTAGTGAAAGGACTCGACTCATTAGTCTAATTCCCAGGGCAAAGGTACGTGTATGGCAACATGCACGGACCGGGAAAAGGTAATAAAATGCGCCCACTTCATTCATTAAATATGGCTGGAAAACCTCAAGATTGTCTTAATCATGGGAGGACTACGGACCCTCCCCTCCCCTATGTGTCGGTGACGGGGATCAGGACGACACAAGGCATGTGTGCTACTGTAAGTCCGGAGAGACTAGCTGCCAGGGTTCAGCTCCCCAAAAACCTATCCATTTTACAATTAAATTGCTGTGGTGTCAGAGGCAAGATAACTGAAATAACTAAGCTGCTCCACGAGCAGATGGTGGACGTTGCTCTTTTGCAAGAAACTCTGCTGAAAAAGAACCCATTGCACATTACGGGTTACTCAGTATATCGCTGTGCATGCAAAAATTGCAGAGGTCTGGTTACTCTAGTAAAAAACAACCTCACAGCGGAGATTGTAGAGAGCAAAGTACTTAGTGGTACAGACACCCTGACACTCAGCGTAACTAAATCTGGTAAAACTTTTACCATTTCCAATATTTACAACACCCCGAGAAACACGTTGTGTCTTCCTTTACACAACACAACGATGTTTAAGAACTATGTAATTGCAGGGGATTTTAATGCCCATACTGAAGCATTAGGCTATCCCGATAAAAACGCCTCAGGGCGATACTTAGAGGAGGTCGAGCTTACTACCAACTTAATAAGGCTACAGGACAAAAATAGTGCTCCGACACTACTCCACACCGGCAATAGTGCCCAATCACGTCCGGACCTAACCCTAGTCTCGGCTGAGCTAGAGGCGAAGGTAGGATGGAAAGTTATGCCGGAAGTTGGTAGTGACCACAAGCCTATACTCATAGAAATAGACATAGAGTTGGTGAAGGCACGTTTTGCCAGAAGACACTGGCTGTTCGGCAAAGCCGACTGGAAAAAATTCCGTGACGGGATTGAAAGCACGCTCGCGGGTTCAACTGAAGACCCAGAGAACCCCAAGTCAATCGAGAATGCCTATAACGACCTCGTGGGAGTTATATTGTCAATGGCTAGGAAATCCATTCCAAGAACGTGTAGACACCGAAAGTTCCGACCATTCTGGAACAAAAAGCTGGCGGGTCTCGTTCGTGAACGTAAGAAAGCAAGGAAAAAAGCAGGGAAACTTAAAACGGCGGCTGCTCGCGCTGCCTATAATAAGCTAACTGCTGAAGTCCGACAGGAAACGCTCAAGGCGAAAAAGGAAGAATGGGTTAGTTCGTGTGGTAAACTTAACCTGGCAGACGGAAGAAAGGTGTGGCAATTGATTGATTCTCTTTCTGGTATGGGGAAAACGAAAAATCCGAGCCCCTTGCAAACGACCACAGGCACTGTAACCACAGATACAAAATGTGCCGATGCTTTGAATAAGCATTTTGCAAGCGTGAGCCTAAAACAGAAAGAAACCAGTCAGAGCCGTAACCTGAACCGTCTCAGGAAACATGGAGAAAAGACCCAGAAGTGGGGACCGCATGCTGAGGTCTTTACCGCTCCTTTCACTATGACCGAATTGCAAACAGCGATCAGTAAGTGCAAAGCCGCCAAGGCACCAGGACAGGACAAAGTCAATAACGAGATGATTAAAAAACCTTGGCCCGATAGCAATGTCCTCGCTATTGAATATCATAAACAGGACGTGGGCCACGGGTGCCCTGCCTGGAGCTTGGTTGAGCGCTAACATCGTCCCAATTCCTAAAGAAGGTAAACGTCAGGGACTCCTAAACAGCTACCGTCCGATCTCCCTAACATCGTGTTTGGGGAAGGTAGCTGAGAGAATGGTGAATGCCCGGCTCTATTGGTACTTGGAAAGTACGAATAGTCTGAATATCAATCAGGCTGGTTTCCGTAAAGGAAAACAGCCGATTGATCAAGTGCTCCGTCTTCTGCAGTCCATAACAGACGGGCTCCAGAAAAAACTGCATACTGTGGCAATTTTCTTCGACCTCCGACAGGCTTACGATAGGGTCTGGAGGTCCGGTCTGTTGTTGAAATTACAAGCCCTAGGCGTAACTGCCAACATGTACAGGTGGATCCAAGGTTTTCTTACAAACCGGACGATCCAAACAATTTATGGCAGTGAAACCTCCAGTAAGAGAACGCTGCAACAGGGGCTACCCCAAGGGTCAGCACTCAGTTGCACACTGTTCTTGGCTTTCATCAACGACCTCCCTGGAATGTTGCAATCCAGCGCGGCTATGTATGCAGATGACCTGGTCATCTGGAGCACCGGTAAAGATGCCAACCGACTGCAACAGCTACTACAGCGAGACCTTTCGTATATCAGTAGGTACATGCAGAGGTGGCAGATGGAAATTAACACCGAGAAGACGGTCTATATCCCTTTTCACTAACGGCAGATCCATTCTCAAACAGGAGATAGTGCTCAAAATAAACGATGTGGCGCTCAAATGGGACAAACAACCGGTATACCTGGGAGTCAAACTGGATCAAAAGGTGCAAATGCATAACTTTGTACAAGACCTGTGCTCCCAGGCTACCGCCAAGCTCAACCTGGTGAAAAAGCTTGCATGCACGAACTGGGGCGCATGGAGCAAGTACACTCAGAGCTCTCTTTCTGGGTAGGGTTGGTGTCACCCGGGGCGGTAGCTCATGGTGTCACCCCTTCATGACTGAAGGGGCCGTCCATAAATGACGTCACGTGAGGTTGCCGATTTTTACCCCACCCTCCCCCAGCGTCATACTTTGTCACAAAAACTTAGACTCCACCCCTTTTTTTACGATATGACGACACAAAGATTTGACACCCCTCCCCCAAGCCGTATTTTGTCAATAAAAATTAGCATGTTGCAAATTATTGTTTGTCATTTAAATATTTATTTAGGGTAAGTCTGCAATGTAATATCGTAACACGCGTGAAGTCATTGAAAACGTTATTAAATAAATGGTAAACAATCAAATATTTAAGTGGAACTTTTATTTAAAGTTTCGCGTTTTTGATGTGACGTCACATTTCTTAAACACCCCCTCCTCGTACCACATCGTCACAGATGCGTGGACCTATGGCGGATTAAAAAGGGGGGGGGTAGCTGAACGGGCTAAAGTCCCCAATAATTTAAGGGCCCCCAAATTTTTTATGAATTATAGTGTATAATAAAGATGCAGGCCATTATGTTTGTACGAATCCCTGAAAATGCCTTGGACAGTCATACGGCAATGCTGCAAATGAGTAGGAAGTATAACGGAAACCAGGCTATTCTTCGTAAGAAGTGCATTTTAGCTCATTATGTGCCGTGCACAGCTCATTCCTTTAATTTGATTGGGAAAAGAGCAGCAGGTTGTCCTACTGCGGTCAGATTTTTTTGTCTTCTGCAAAATCTTTATACCCGACTTGTTGCATCTACTCATCGTTGACAGGTACTTCAAAAACATATGAAATTTATACATGCTAACAAAGCCTTGTCTGACACAAGATGGTCAAGCTGACATTATGCTGTAAGGTCTGTTAATAGCTCATACCATGAGAATATCGCAGCACTGGAAGAATTAGCAACGAATGAAAATCAGCCACTTGACTGCCGACTTGAAGAAGAAGGATTTCTAAACGAAATTGTACAACTGGAAGTCGCTATTTTATTTGAAATTCGGGAAACAATTTTAGAAAGGAAGTCTCTCATTGAGTTTGTTAAAAAATAGCATTCTTAATTGTATTCCTATGAAGACAAAGGAAAGGAAAAGTCCGTGGTAAAAAAAGTGTAAACAATCTTCAATACTATCAATCAAAAAAGAAAGCGTCAGTTTGATAAATGGACATCAACAAAACAGTATTCTCCTGGAGAAAAAAATTCAAGATTGAGGTATTTCTGGTAACCATTGACAAACTTTCTTAAGTCCTACAACATTGGTTAGGTGCAGATAAATACATCCATGAGAAATTTGGCTTTTTTACAAACCTAACTGAGCTCAGCACTTTCACCACCCGATGGGCAGCAGCCAAGTTAATGGAAGAACATTCAAGTGATTTCGACTGACACGGCGGTGACGAAACGCAGCCCTGAACATGTACAGAAATCGGCTGCCCTTGAGACGATAGAAGGGTTCGCGGGAACCCAAGTGAAAGTGTTCACGGATGGGTCTGCCAGTTCGAGTGAAGGAATTGCAGGATACGGTGCGCTCATCTTATACCCAATAGGAGGGCCACCAAAAGAAGAACTTCTAGGTCCCTGTGGGACTATGGCATCGAACTACGATGCGGAGCTTGAGGCTATACACAGGGCCCTGGAAAGTGTGCATCGGACACTGCAGGGGTCGGAAATTGTTGGTTTCGACACGGTACTGTTCTGTGACTCGAGATCAGCCCTCGAAGTCCTGGCTAGTGAGAATCGTAGTACCCACTTGGTTGACGTCATCTTGGAAGACGTGGGTAGACTCGAAAGACTTGGAGGTAAGGTAACAGTGCAGTGGATCCCGAGCCACGTGAATGTTAATGGCAACGAAAAAGCAGACTCCCTGGCCAAAGCAGGTGCAGCACTGCCCCAACCAGAGACCCCAGTCACCTATCTCGGGGCTAAAACCTTGCTAAAGGACCACTTTCGGAGTAAGTGGTACCAGGAGTGGGCTGACAACACAACAGCCAGAGGGGTATTCGCTAACATGCCCAGGCCAAGCCGTTCAGACCAGTGGTGGAACCTGAATTGCAAACACCAGGGTTTGGTGACTCAGATGAGAACAGAACATTGCCCAACCAACTCTTACTTTCACAGGCTAGACCACAACAGGGACTCGAACTGCCGTCATTGCAGCCAAGCCCCTGAGACAGTCGTACACCTGGTGACGTCTTGCCCGGCGCTTGATATAGCCGGGGGGGAGTGAGGGAGGCGGGTGAGTCCCATGTGAAGACAATGTTGTATGGCAATGCTCAGCAGATGGAGCAGATTGCCCAGGTTCTAGCCAAGGCCTTAAGAGATTAGTCTCAGGCCTACAGAATATGTGTTTAGTTTAGTTTAGTGATTTCGAAGAAGGGGTCGGGTAAATCCGAAGCAACCGTTTCGTCCCCCTCAATTTACTAGCAACGCCATCGAGCGGTGCCGGTTTAGGGCCAGGAGCGCCAGTACGGATTAGCAAAAAGTGCCGCGAAGAACGCATTGGACGCCAGCTCTGAGGAAACCTTCCAGTGGGGGTTGCACCCTAGGTAGGTCTTTGATGATCCCCCGGTCTGTGGCGGTCCTAACCATGGAGACCCGTGTGCTTTTCCGGGATGGCGCCAAAGTGGTAGCGGGTCGTAGTATGAAATTCCACCACCTCCTTGTGAGGGCAACTTTGTGGGAGGCATCTTCGACTGTATGTCCTTGATACCCAGGTGGCCGCTTCAGAAGCGACCGCTTTTTTTTTGGGGGGGGGGTCCTAAGCTGTTACGTCCCTTTGGTGGCCAGATGGCTAAGGGGGTCTTCCGGGAAGACCCATAAAGAGCACTAGGCTCGGGGCTTCTGATTTTCTTCCACATGTAGGTTCATGAGTGATTTCGAAGACTGCTTACCTTCAGAATTAGTCCAATTTTCATAACTCTTAAAAAAGGTATTGTCCAGCCCCAGGCTTAGGGTAAGGAAAAGGAATTAGCACAAAGCGAAACTCAAAAAAGTTGCACAGAGCTAAAAATTTTGCTGCTTTTGAATAAGCTATATTTCACATAGTCCTTTAAAAATGTACACATCGCACTTCGCATCTATCTTTCAATGATGACATCAAACTGCAGCTGAGAGCGATCCTTTGCAAATTTGAAAAGAATATATAATGAGTTAGAATTTGCCATGTACGAAAAAGGCTGAATATGCTCTCTCTAATGAGCATTGAAAAGGAACTTGTAAGCTTACTCAGCTTTATTGACTTGATTGAAAACTTCGCCATTTGAAAATTCGCAAACTAAAGTTGTAGATTGAAATAATAATCATACATATTTTTCAATAATTTTTGTTATTTCAAATAGAGAAAAAAAATTCGTTACCTCATGAATTTTTTTTTAAATACGGAATAACGCGTAATACTATTCTTTACGGGGGCGCGTTCGTAAGCACTAAACAGCGTAAGTCGGGATGGGACCGTCGTAACCGGAGGACTACCTGTATATAAACATGCATATCTATGCTTTCACGCCTTTAATAAATATATATATATATAAAAATATTAACTCAAAGACATTGAAATCATAATTTTCCTCAAGAAAAACATCAACAAAGAAAACACAACTTTTGATTTTTTTTCTTTGGGGGGGGTGGTGTTAAAAATCGTATTCCCCCCACCCCACTGTGGTGGAGGGAGTCGTGAGGTGGGATTCGTTCATGCTGTCGGTGTGTCCAAGCCCAAATGGCTGTATAGCTTTTAAAACAGAAGACACTGCCTCTTTCATTCCAGCCTTTTTTAAAGATCTCTCTGCTGCGACTATTTCTTTTCTTTTTTCCTAATTTTTTTTTAATATTGTTCGTATGTTGGGACTGTTTTATTATTGCAAGTTAACTGATATTTTTTTTTAATACAAATTTTCGCGTTTAACGTATTTCATTGTATTTCTTAATTTCTTTCTAGATTAAAAAAATTGTCATCTTTTGTTTTCTGACATAAAATCGTACACAGTAAAATTTTAGGCTCGGGTGTCACCCCCTGATGGGTGACACCCGGGGCGGCCAGCCACCCCGCCCCCCCCCTAGTGACGCCACTGGCTCAGACGATTCGGCTATATAGTGAAATTAAGTCTGGAAACATTTGTTTAATATTGAGTTTTATTTCAAATTATGAGTTTTATTAATTGTTCGAATTAAGTATTATGTTTCATTTATATAAAAATGTATAAATAGATTTAAATCTAATTTATAATTTACAACATATATTAATTTATTTTTCATTTGAAAATGCCCCATCATTTTATTATTCAAACATTATTCTTTTACCAAGAAATATTTTATAAATAAAAAAAAATTTTGTTGCGTAATATAACTGATAACACAATTGATTTTTTATTTAAAAACAATTATTTTGATAATTATATGGTAAAGCTGAAACACTATTAATGGTTTGACCTAAAGGTCATATTCCTCTTTTATCAATACCAACATTTTTCACAGTTCGAAAAATAAGGTTCACAAAACCATATTTAATAATTGTCCATCTCATCCCTCTTTGAGTTTATAAAATGTTTGTTTGTCTATTTGAATGAAAACATAAATGTTATTTCGATCAACTCTCGGACAGGCCGAAAACACTGAAAGTCGCAATGTCAGGCAATAAACATATAGGCGACCAATACTCTACACGCAATCGTCTATTTTATTAAATACACAGTGAACATGCTTGACCTCTGAACTAATGTGCAACGTCTTTGTAGAGGCCCAAACCTTACTGAGATGTTTACATATAGTGAGGATAGAAGCAACCAAAAACATATCCTTGTTTCTAACATATTTTAACATTTGATATGTTCTTTACTGCTAACAAAACTATTCAAACAAAGCGTTGCCTAGTAGGTTTCTTTCAAGCTGACGTAATACAATCCTTATATAATAAAAGGCTACGTTCTGTCCCGTCATCTATAGCGGTTGGTCTCTCAAACACACATGACTCCTACAGCCAATCATATCAAGTTTACGCGACGTTCAAAACAAGTTATTTTTGGTGCAGTATTCCTTCCAAGACTTTATTTTGAGTTATGCGCGTTTGGATTTATAGTCAAAAGCTCTGTTTTTACGATTTAATTATTTTATCTTTAATGAATAGTATTTTTGACGTGATGCACATGTATGCCGGTCGAGACGGCTGTTGAAGGGGAGTTACAACATGCCACCGAACGGTGGCGGAACGTCCTTGGACGGGCTTGGTTGCTCGTTTTATATAACATATGAAGTATCCAATCTTGTTGACAACATAAGAAAGTTTATTATACAATACATGTCGACAACAAGGTAGTAAAGTTTAAGAATTATGGCATAAACCAGTGAAATTACAATGTTGAAGTTGGACTAACGATTTATCTGGGGTAGGAGAATCATAGCAATTCATTAACATTTCAGTTAGGTGAGTACTGTTTCAATTAGGTGAGTACTGTTTTAGTTAGGTTAGTACTGTTTCAATTAGGAGAGTACTGTTTCAGTTAGGTGAGTAATGTTTCAATTAGGTGAGTACTGTTTCAGTTAGGTTAGTACTGTTTCGATTAGGTAAGTACTGTTTCAGTTAGGTGAGTACTGTTTCAATTAGGTGAATAATGTTTTAGTTAGGTGCATTCTTGTTCAGTAAGATTAGTAATGTTTCATTTAGGTGGACACAATTTTAAAATTGTAGTACTTTTTCTTATACTTAGGTTCTTATAAAGATTTGAGCGATTACGGTAATCGGTAGTGGTACTTAGCACAACTACTAGATAAGTGCACATTTTTATATCACGGACCCTGATAATTGCTAATTATTAATGCTGGTAACGATTAATTTAAATTTAATCGTTTAATTTTGAAAAAAATTAACTATTAATTTCATAAATTAATCGTTAATTTTGATTAAAGCCAAAAATTAAATTTTATGACGTCATTTAACGGAACATCTCAACGAAAGTAACAAAAACCGGTAATTGACAGGTATGGGACTATATAAGACTATAGGAGACTATATGAGACAATATGAGACTATATGAGACTATATGAGACTATATGAAACTATATGAGACTATATGACACTATATGCGACTATATGAGACTATATGAGTCTATATGAGTTTATATGAGATTATATGAGAATGTATGAGCCTATATGAGACTATATGAGACTATATGAGACTATATGAGACTATATGAGACTATACGGGACTATATGAAAATATATGAGACTATATGAAAATATATGAGTTCATATGAGATTGTATGAGAATGTATGAGACTATATAAGACTATATGAAAATATATGAGTTTATATCAGACTATATGAGAATGTATCAGACTATATGAGACTACATGAGACTATTTGAGACTATATGGGACTATATGAGACCATATGAGACTGTTTGAGACTATATGAGAATATATGGGACTATATGCGACTGTGTCAGACTATTTGAGGCTACATAGCGACAGACACCATCATAGTCGATCTTCAATTTCAAGTCGGGAACGATGTTTTTTCTTGATTGTAACCAATGCAGAAAATCCACATTCACTAAGATATTATAATGTTACAAAGACTAAAGGTATTTTTAAGGTTTCTGATACAGTACTGAGTAGTACGAAATTTCATCAAGCTCACTTTTTGATGTAAGTACTCAAAATTGTATAGCTGGTCAGTTCAATTAATTTTTAATTTTAATGGTAGTAAATGTAATGAGCCAATGTGCAAGAAATTGACTGAAACACACGAAAAACTATGAACGTTCAAATAAAAAAATTTTTTTAATTGATCCTGCAATGGCTGAATATGGCCAGTAATCGAATTTATCAGCAGTTAATTGATTCAAGTATTGTTCGGTTTCTCGTTTAATTTGTACAAATTGATGAAACATGTGAAGGTTCCCCTGAAATAATCTGGTTTTACAAAGATCAAGTTTTTTCGTAAAAGCAGACACTTTGTCACCGAGAGTAATTAAATGTGTCTGCTTTCCTTTCTCGGGTATTTAAAATTAAACAATATGCTCAAAATGTGCCAACATTTATACCTTTTCGTGTTCTTCATTTTAAAAAAATAAAAATGTCATGCTATGCTTGTGGACCACCAGGCATTTCTCCGCAGACCACTAGTGGTTCGCGGACCAAAAGGTTGAGAACCACTGCTCTAGGTGATATTCTATTAATCAAACTTTCGTTCCCTTATTTACTTTTACAAGTTTAATCACATAAAGACTGCATTTTAGAGTGTATTATAAAACATGTCCATATAATAGGCTACTTCATGCATTATATATTCCTTGTCATAAACTGCCACTCAAACCTTTGAGTATTTTTAAAGAGACATGAACAAGTTGTGGTTTGACGAAATATCATTTTATAAATTACTGTATGAAAGAAAAATTACATATACAATAATGTGAATGGTTAATCATATTTTATACGATATTTCCTACACAATTTTTAACAATCTTAAATTATTTATTGATATAACTTTGTTTGATAAAAAACAGGAAGACATATTTTTATGAAAGGCTCATATAATAACAATTAATGGACAAACTTTTAGTCCTATTAGCTTTCATTGCAGTACCACACAACATCCATTACTGACGTAATTAATATGAAGTTTTATTTTAAGAAAATGTAGATGGAAAGTTTATTAAAAGTATCTCAATATTTATTTTATAAGGAGCAATAACATATAAGGTATTATATGGCACATCGTATTATTAACGTGTGTTTGTAAAATGTTAAATTATTTTTTAAAGTAATCTGATTTTTAACACTTTTAAATTAAAGGAAACATACAATGGTTTTTTATTTAAAATTAAAGTTGCTTTAAGGTAAATAAATATGAATAAACATAGGTGTGTTTCTCAAGTTTGCTATATATGTCTTCTTTTAATTTAGGAATGCTGATTTTAAAGTGTCACGCCACTTGACTTCGATCCTGGTTAATTTAGGGATACAACATCTTTTAACCGCTAAATGTCTCCTAACATGCGGCATTAACTGATACAATATCAGTGTGGCACGGTGGTCGACTGGGATTCATGATGAAATTATAATATCTTGCATCCAAATTTCGATAAGGATTCGTTCTCTTGAAGAGCTTTGTTTTCACGAATTAAAATTAGTGCACCTCGCCTCGTCCAATATCCCCTTAGTTCTTACTTATAAAGCTCTGTACCACTCTTTTCAACTTTTTCTGATTTATTGATTTCTGGACATAACACTTCATGTATTTTTAAAGAAAATACTATAATCAAGCTGCCATTAGTTGTGTTTTCCTTGTTTGATTATGCCAATATCTTAGAGACACGTGCGTGTTTAGTAGCGTCCTTTCAAGCTAACGTATAACCATTTTATGTAACATGATAAGTATCTACTCTTGTAGACAACAAACGCAAGTTTATTATACAATATATATCGCCTATAAGTTAGTAATTTTTAAGAAGTATGGCTAGTGTAATATGTTTGTTCGAATTGGACTAATCGTCTTGACCTAATTAAATTCTTAACCACTTGGACTTGATGTAGTCCTAAAATAAATATTTTTATAACTATTTTTAGACTCAGAAATCTATCATTCTTGATTGAATTTAATAAACAACATCTACAAAAATAGTTGTAGCTTACTTACTTGTAGAATTAGGTTCGTCTGCAATTTCAAGCCAAAGTTTTCTTCCAACATTCCTATTACTATATAACTTATAAAGGAAGTGTGCAAAGTAAAAGACATTCTATTGTCATATCTGGTGTATGTATTTTTCATGAACGCCGCACTAAAAAGCACCATTATTGAACAATTTATAATGAGGTTGTAATTGAGACAATTTAATTTAGCATCAAGATTGATGAGAGGATCATATTATTTTCTTTAATTTTGGTTAAATTGTAATCTTAACGTTTATGCGACAAAATATTATTTATTTGTATAGTTTACAATTTGTATTGCATGTAACTAAATATGATTTATAGTAATATTTCACTCGAGGGAAAAATACATTTTCAGAATGCTAGTTATTTCAAATTTAGAACATTATAAATTTAATACTCTTTATCGACCTGTATTACTTTTTGTAATTGATGACATGTCGGGTGTTACGTTTCTTTATGATGAAATTATGTTCATTTAAGTGGCTTGCCACTTAACTTCGATCTCTTTAATAAGGGATAACATTTCAATGAATTGCTAGGATTCTTTTATCCCCGATTTCGATTTAAACAATTTCCTTTCACCGGCTCACTTCCTTCGATGTTTATCAATGCGACAATCGGAACTGATTATGTATGCAAACGGGCACACGTTGAATGTCAAGGATGCCTGACCGCAATACGGCAATTAAGAACCAATCAGAAAAGGAGTGAATAAACTACCCATTGAGTATAAAGGCTGACGCAACCAAGCCAACGGTCTCTTTCCACCCAGATGTCAGCAGAGTGTAGTCGCCAGTGTGAATTTAATTCATAGAGCCATATCTACACCCATTCTTGTAGTGGAAGGGCCAACATTATTCTTACTGACCAGAATCCATGTAAGTTGAACTCTAGCTTTGTTTCCCTCGTATTTATATACATATATATCTCCTGCCATTATCTAAATATTAACCATTGTATAATGCCGTGTTGAAATTATTGGAATATGTTAACCCCATGATCGCCGTACGGGGCCACGTGCGATATTTAAATATCCCACGTCTATTTCTTAACTAAATGTGATTACACGTGCTCCATCAGATAGATGGATCGACTTATATTTGTGTGTAATAAATAACATTACGATATTTCGTAGCTCAATCCACTTACGAGTTGTCAGCAAGATAGATCTGCAGCTATGGTGGTAGAAATGAGATATTAATTTTAGGCTTATGTTATGTAATGTAGTAGATAATAATTTATTTTATGTAAATGTATTTTGATGCCCTTTTTGCATCTTGCTCTGAAGGCTCGGTTGCCAAAAAAGGTGGATTAAACAGTCATAGTGGAGAAACTACCTAGGTGTGTTTTTCTATTTTAGTCTGGTTTCTGGGCACCCGACAGTACAGGGAGACAACCCGAACTCCTTACGGCAGACCCGCCCAGGTAGAAGTGTCGTCAATATTTAGGACCAAGAGCTGGACCCACCGCTGTCCAAGGGCCATTGGATCCGACACCCTACCTACCTGCACCTACCGACAGGACCTTGAGGAGGACGACCCAGTTTTACCAGTTGTTACGTCCAACGTAAAACTGAAGCCAACAAACGCACACCGCGATTGTTGATGCCTGTACGTGTACACATACTACACGTACGGAAGCCGGTCATTCACACTTCCGTGATCACCGATGTCACCTGGGCTAAAGGTGAAGCAGCCTACTGAGTGCCAGGAAACCGAACGATCCAGCTGGTGGGAACCTGCAGTACAAACTACACACTCCAGCACTGACGGAGCCTAGTATTACCGAGCGGAACGCTTCATTGCACACAGCGGCAGAGAACAGCACACATCGACCAGGGGAGCGTGCAGAGCCAGCCGCCACACGGAATGGGGCGTGACGACCCCATTGCATTTTAGTACCAACACCATAAACATTAGGTCAAGTGGCATAGCCCTAATGATGATAAAGCTAGGCCAAACAGGAGACAATCAATTTTTTGTATAACAACCCCCATTTGGAACTAGTTTCCGCTGTTGTACAAATTGTATAATAAATTTTATTGTGTTACATTTTACACCCCTTTAGTTTGTTGATTATCGATTGCAAGAGATCACTAAAGTTTATACGTTGTGAGCGGGAAGGTGATAATTTAAATAGTACGCCCCTAGACAACTTGCCAAACATAGATATACATCTTTCCCGCCACAATAATTAACGTTCAAATAAATTCATTTAATGAACCCCGCACTAAAATGCACCGCTATCAACATATTTAATACGAGAGCAATGCCCGTGCGATGCTACGGGTAGGCACAAATTTGTTAATGTTTTCCCTCACCATATCTCCTGGCTCCTCCACTGGGACACTTACTTGATTTATTTTTTCCTTCGCTACTGGTGTTCTTTTTACACATTTGCTTGTCCAATGATCCTGTGAACCACACAGGAAGCAGGCCTGTTTTCTCCCAGGAACTAGAAGCAGTATTCTCTTATCTTTTATTATTCCACACACTAAATATATATAATGTGGAACAATTGTTTCTTTTTCAGGTCTGTACATAACTGTCCATCTGTCAGCTCTACCTTTGTGAGGGTATGCCTCTACTTTGTCTTTGCTCAAAAAGGAGAGCATTTCCTCCACTCCCTCTTTTGGTAAGGTTGGAGGGACCCAGTGAACAATTACCTTCCTTTTTTCTCTCCCCAAATGTTCAATATGGATTTGTTTTTCGTCACCAGCCTGGAAGGTCTTACAGTGAACACTTTCGAAGTGCTTTACTT
Source organism: Ampullaceana balthica (assembly GCA_944989445.1). Classification (NCBI taxonomy): domain Eukaryota; kingdom Metazoa; phylum Mollusca; class Gastropoda; family Lymnaeidae; genus Ampullaceana; species Ampullaceana balthica. The sequence goes on along the minus strand of CALYLW010002660.1, from coordinate 21,791 downwards.
CCGCCTCTTCTCCGAGTTTGCAGAACCATTTAAGTGGTTCCTCAAACTGGTAGAGGGCAACAATCTCTCTCCAAGTAATTCCTAGTTCTTTAATGAAACAGCCTACGATCTCAGCTGCTGTGATTCGGTATGCTTCTTTTCCTGAGATCGTCAAGGCTAAAGTGTTTGGGTGGTGTGCACTAGCCAGTAAAACACCTTTAACTATTACCTTCTGTTTAATCATTCTGAATTACTTACAAACAAATGAAAAATTCACTTATAAATCCTTGAATTGTCACAAACACAAGTTAAACCATGCAGGAATCGATGAAATGGTTTGCTTTTAGCTAGGACAAAATGTCGCTGAATTGTGTACTTTCACAGTCAGATAAGCATATCTGATAAGGTACATAGACAAATTGTATAGTTCTTTTAAATTCTTTAGAAAATACAATTTTAAATTTAATTTGTCCTTCAAATGCTATGTTTCTATACATTTTAATAACGTTAGGTTCATATAAAAAATACGTAACACAAGTCTTTAATATAAAAAGGCATAAAATTGTAAATTATAAATACATTTTAAAATATTTAAGAAAAAATTTCTAATCAATTAATTATCCAAAATTTGGTTTATAAAAAAACATTTTGAATTTCATTGTAAATACAACATTATCGATGCTTTTTTTGTGCATCGCTAGCGGGAAAACCAATTCACAATGCCATTTTTAGAAAAAATAGAAGAATGCGAGATTTATCTTAAGTTTCTATATATTATATCTAAAAATAAACAACACTAGAAAGAAAACCACACTAACATGATTTAAACTACAGAAACTGAGATAGCAGATGTTAACGATTAATAGCTGTTGATAAATTATTTATAACAATATATTAACGTTAATGGAAAAATTAATCAAAATGGAACATATTTCTTTCTTCTAATTTAATATTACTATTTATGTGTAAATGACGTCATAACTTTTGTGGGTTTTAGTTATTTTTTAATAACTATATATTTTGGTAGTAATTATGTTATTTAAAAATATATATAATTATTAAAGCCTCAGACATTATAGCGTTTCATTATTGTAACCCTTTTAAGCACAGTAAATATGTAATAAAAGGCCTAATAATAATCATCGCCTTAACTTTTAATATATATTGTATTATTTATATTAAGATTTTCTCAGATTTTAATTTTTTTGTGTGTGTTTTCTCTATTTTCTAAGTTTCTATGTCAGTATTATCATTATGGATTCACGCTTTGCATGAGCTACTTTGATATACCTCCAAAAACAAATTGCATTGTTCAATTTTTGCTATAAATCAAGAGACGCATGAAGAAGAAAATTTTAATAATTATAGGGTTGCGGAAAATAACGATTAATTTCTCGATTTATCGTTAAAAATTTTAAACGATTAAATTATTTTTAACGAATAATCGACCCATCACTTACAAATTATTGGAAGTCAAAAAGAAAAAAAAATATAACAAATAGCGGCGAAAAATAATAAACAATTTCCTGACGATTAAACGAAAAGTTTGGTTTTAAACTATTGACTGAAGGGTATGTGCAAAATGTTGATCAAGTTTATTGTATACATTGAGAGAAATTGTTTGTCTACCATGGTTCTAACACTTCGCCTACTTGTCAAACCAAATGAAAAGCGTATTAAGCTAAATGCAGTAATGCAGTTACTTAGAGATAGAAAATGACGACAGCTCTTCTGATGAATTGCTTCGTTACAAAATCGAGATGAAAGTTTCTATATCCATTAACCCTCTACATTTGAGAAAACTTAATGAACACCGATATCCGATAACGTCATTCCTTGCCAAGACCATTTTTTGCATACCAGTTACCTCAGTTCCATGTGAATGACTGTTCAGCTCGGCTGGTTATGTTTTCAATTAGACCCGCTCATTAATTGAACCAAATAATGTCAACACACTTGTCTTTTTGCTTAGTTGATTAAAAGATGACATATAAAGTAGACATGCCAGTGTTATTTAGATTTTCAACAAGAACGATTAATATGTATTACTTATGACATCATACATTTTAATTTTTGGCTTTAATCGAAATTATAGATTAATTAATCGTTAATTTTTCAAAAGTTAATGATTAAATTTAAATTAATCGTTAACAGCCCTAAATGACTAGTTATTGCATAATGACGATTGCGTTGTTAAGTCCGCACCTATAACTAAAGAGCTGTCCTCGGATCAATTTTGTATTATTTGTGACCTTAAGTCGGTTCCTTCCCCCTCCTCCCATTGAGTTCACAAATGATGGAGTGTTCTTTTTACCACGTTTTTATTAACTCACTTTCAAACCTGTCTGTCCACAATTTTTCAAATCTACCAACGTAAAATTAAACCACTTCTGATGGTCGTAGAGATCTCAAAATTTTACCACAGATAGATCTTGGATGACAATGCATTGTATCAAAATTTCAGATCGATCAAATTTACTGTTACTAAAGTAGTTAACTTTTTAGTTTATCTATATATAAGCCTATGTATTATCCGTCTGCTCTTGTTTACATTACATTCACGTGCCGAGTTTACACTAACCCCGTCCACATCAACCATGTTTAACATCAATGGGAGATCAATCATTTCCAGTCTGTAAATGTTTGTCGTGCAATGCGTATTATATTTGAACATAATCAATACTTCAAAACTCACCATAGCATCCACTTAGACTAAAAATAATCAAATAAATAGAAAGAAAAAAATAATTTTAAAAAAAAACACGTTTTTATAAGCGGACTAAAAAGAATAATTTATTTTTTCACAGCATTGTGAAGGAAAAATCTTTTTTAACCACATTTGAATAACTCGCTTTCGTTTCTGTGGATTTGTCATTCCCACATTTGTCAAATCTGCTAACGTAAAATTAAACCACTTCTGATAGTCCTAGAGAGCTCAAAATTTTACCACAAATAGATCTTGGATGACAATGCATGGTATCAAAATGTAAGATCAATCGAATGTACCGTTATTAAATTATTGAACTTTTTAGTTTATCTATATATAAGCATCCGTAACGTCTGCTTTTGTTGACATCCATGAGTTCACCCCGTGACCACATCACCAATGTTTTTAAAACGTTGGGCGGGTGCTTATGAGGTGTTTGGTATACAAAAAATAGAGATAAAAAATATTTTTAAAACCACGTTTTTCTAAGTGGACTAAAAAGAATAAAATAAATAGAGGTAAACAAAAGATTAAAAAAAAACACACGTTTTTATAAGTGTACTAAAGAGAAGAAAATAATTTAAAACTAATAAGTTTAAATACTTTCATATAATGTGACTAAAAACGTGGGGCGGGTGTTGGAATAACATTTACAGATTTATAATTAAGAAGGCAAAAAAGATATCTATAAGTGAGAGAATGAGTTAACTGCATATGTAAAACCTAATAAGCGCCCGCCAACGTTTTTAGTCATATTATATTTTTTTCTATATTTATCAAGATCATTAATATTATTGAATGGGAAATAATATCTTAAACGTTTAAGGAAAAAAAGAGATTTTAGCCCACAGCCCCGAAGAAATGAAAATTTTGAAATCATTGTCCTATAGTATTATAATATTGACTACCAAACTTTTCTATACGCTCTTTGATTAAGATCCATCAATCTACTCTGTAGCTAACGCTACTAATTTTTTATATTGCTCATACAGGAAAAAAAAATCACATTATGGGCCCCGGCACCCCATGGGTGTTAAATTTTGAAATACAGTTTCTAGTTACTATCCAGGAAGCGTGCTCTAAAGTATCCAAAAGTTTTATGGCGTTTGGATGAATGGCATGGTTTAGTCAGCTATAAAGGACATGCCTACACACATTGTCATACATAAATACTTTTATTTTTATAGATATAGTTATGTGACGTGCAATCAATTTGTATTTTTCATGAACGAGGCACTAAAAAGCACCGCTATCGACTTATTGCATTTGAGGTTGTATTTAAGTCAATTTAAGTGACATGTTTGGTGAGAAAATCACATTATTATTTTCTTTAACTTTAGTTAAATTTCTATCTTCAATTATATGTGACATAGTATTACTTATTTTTATTGCTTACACTTTGTACTGCAATTCAGTTAATATTATGTAAAGAAACAATTTACGTTGAAGGAAAAATACATGTTTTTAATCCTAGTTATTTCAAAATAAGGAAACTATAAATTTAGTACATTTACCGTCACGTAGTGCTTTGCCTAATTAATAATAACTAACAGTGCCCCACACAGAAAAAGTGTCCACACATTTCTTTTTATCCAAGTGGCACGCCACTTGACTTCGATCTCTTTAATAAGGGATAACATTTCAATGAATTTTTAGCATTCTCCTACCACCAGTGTTACGGTCAAAGCCCGAAGTCCGGCCACTTCGCGAATTATCTCCAGTATCTCCACTCCTATCCCAAACTAAACACACACTTAAAAAGGACCTCATTTATTATTGGGTTTTAAAAATCTATATATTTAAGTCGTTCAAAGATGTTCAATGTGAAAACAAAAACACACGAAAGTTGCTATTTTTAAAAAATTATTTTTTTAACTTATTTTTTTTAAAGGTGACGACATGCTGAACGCAGGCGCTGAATCCATTACAAACCCCGCGCCCTTTGTATTCACTTCTGTTTCTTGTGTTTCTTAACATGTGTATACCTCCCTAGCAGAAATACTGATTTTAATATGACTTACAAAGTTGTCACTATTTAAAGTTCATAAATTTCAATAGTTAATAACGCCGCGTAACAGACAATAACATTCAATCTGCTGGACCTGTATGACCTGACTGAACGTTACGTCATTGTTGTTTGCATTTTGTCTGAGGGTTTCATAATCCCATGTTACGAAGGCTAGACTCAGTGACCACCACAGCAAGCCGTATGCTGGCGAGGGTAAATAGAGTTAGTGGGGGCAGAGAGAATGTAGGCACCGTTAGAAAGGACTATCTGACCACATTGCCTTTGTATTGTCCGATTACATGGGGTGGAGTTGGATAGGTTTTGAAGGATTTTCTATCTTCTTATTTTCTCGTATTGAAATTGATTGTTTTACTATAGTTTGCATGGGTTTGAATGATTTCGTGACCAACATTTGTTAATTGGTTTATTTTATTATATATTAATTATTTAATGTTATTGTTTTTTTTAACATTTATATATTTGTTTTATACGTATTAATAATAATTTAATTGTGCTTTCAAATAATTCTTTACTACATTTGATATCCGGTTTATTTGATTTATAGAATGTTAACGCTAATGTTTCAATCATATTAAGCTTAATTACATACATGTACAATTATACAGTTTGATTTAAAAGTTGACCTTCACTAGGTCGTGAATGACCCCTCTTTTGACTCGCGATACTGTGTTTAATCTTTAAACAATGACGCATATGCGCTGCGATTTGATCTTTAAGCATAACAAATGTGCTATGTGGGTGATCTAGCTCTGGGACTAAGTCAACAACTTAATTGTAAATATATAATTCTGTCATTCAATCCTCTTAGACTAAATAAAATATCAACATATTTTGCTCAATGACGTCATTAGGAGACATTTGTATTTGATTAATGTATAAAGCTGGGGTGATAAGGGTTATCTCGTCTGTTATGATTCTCGGTTTTATGTCTCAAACCAATGGATAATTTAGTATTGTCTGTCCAGATTGTCTTTCTGTAAGATTTGTCTGACTGTTATTGTCGGTCGTCTGTATGTTAGAGTTTTATGTCTTTCACAGGAGTAGATAGGAATTTTTAGGAGTTTGGGGGCCCGGGGGCTTAACCTCTTTGAGGGACCCACATACACGCGGTAGTGTAATATGACATGCCTGTGCGTTAGTATTGCTGTACGTACAAATTGTCTGTTTGTTAGTGTTGTATGTATGCCTGTAAAAGTTGTTTGATTGTAAGTGTTGTCGCTCAGCCTGTTAGAGTTTTCTGATTATTAGTGTTGTATTGTATGTTAGTTTTTTTACTGTTAGTTTTGTTTGCCAGTAAATTCTATAACACATCAGTCAAAACTTATTTAGCATATTAAAATGGAATGAAACCATTTCCCAACGTTAGAAATCACATACACATAAAAGAGAACATTTACAAATTAAAAGACTTTCTAATGTCATATCTGACGTGCAATCAAATTGTATGTTCCTTGAACGTCGCACTAAAAAGCACCGCTATCGAACTGTTTAATATGATATTGTAATTGAGACAACATAAGCGGCATGAAAAATGAGAAAAAATCATAATATTATTAGCTTTAACTTTGATTAGATTTCAATCTACGAGTCTATGGGACATAGTATTACTTATTTGTATGGCATACACTTTGTATTGCATGTAACTAAATAGTATGTATAGAAATGTTTAATTCAAATTTTAAAAAAAATATTTTTTTTTAATCCTAGTTATTTTCAATTAATAAAACTATAAATTTTATACACTTATCTTCATGTATTGCTTTGGTTAATTGATGAAACTATAGTAACGTCTACATCTTTTAACAACATTAATATTTATACAAGTGGCACGCCACTTGACTTCGATCTCTTCCATAAGAGATAACATTTCAATGAATTGCTAAGATTCCCCCCACACACAGAATAGACTGAGTTCCATTTAAACATTTCCTGTCAACAGTTCATTTTGGTTATTATATATATAAAATTATATATTATATATAAATGAAAATATGATGTTTGTCTTTATGGCATTACGGTGGCAATATATGCGCAACCTCCCCCTGGTGGGTGCTGCAGTGACCACAGGTGTATTTGGGGGAGCATAACTTTAAGGAGGCGGTGGTAGCATAAAAGAAAGAAAAAAAGATTTAGAAAATTTGATCTATGTATTCGGCGAACCTATAAAGCCTCCTAGACTACAAAAACACGTGACTAAAATTAATGGACATAAAAAGATAAGGATTTATCTTATTGTTGATCACTAAAATACTGAAAGAAACAAATGTAATACAACTGACAGTAACAAAAAATCTTTTCAACCGCAACATCACAAGATAGCGATGACTTGTTTGCTTTTCTCAATTTATCGTTAACTAGATACGCCCACGGTTTAGCATACGCCGCCGCAGACTTGCTCAGAGAAAAGGGGGAAAGAACTTACACAAACTACAGCACGAAGAAATAAAAACAACGAAAGTGAAAGTCGGTGGGGGGCACCGGTGACGCATTGTTGGTCTCGAGATATTCGCACTGTGGTTATCTACATGCCCACCACCCTTCAACACCATATCCTGTCAATCATAAACTGTGATTGGTCGACCTTAGCGAATGTCCGCCATATTCACAAAAAGGGGGAAAGGAAAGGGCACAAACACGAATTTTTAAAAGTTACAAAAATAATGTTTTCGCTTGGGCTTGAACCCAGAAGCTTCCGTGTTTAAGGCGGACGTGATAAGCACTACTTAGGGGCGCGATGTCTAAGTGGTAGCGCACTGGACTATCGATCTGAGGCAGATCCCTTGTCCCGGGTTCGAGCCCAGGTACTGGGGCATTGTGCTGGCCACACATTCCCCTGCTCGTTAGTGGTGGCTAAAAACTTGTGAACGCTACACTTGCCCCATAGAAAAGGGGTAATTTTTGATAAGCACTACATCACGAATCACACTTTAATCTATGAAGGAACAGCGCAAGTGAACGCATTTATTAAGTCTATAAGCCTGATGGCAGTCTCACCCACATTATGAACGCAAGAACCATTGTTGGTCTCGAGTCAACATAAACAGATTGGTCGACCAAAGGAGGGCATTGGTCGACAAAAGCGGGGTCATTGGTCGACCAAAGCGAGGGTCATTGGTCGACCAAATCGAGGGTCATTGGTCGACCACAGCGAGAGTCATTGCTGGACCACAGCGAGGGTCATTGGTCATTATTGTATGCACATCGTCGCTTTGGTTATTTAAATATATAGCTTACTATTGGCAGTAAATTTGTAATTTAACAATTTTTTTTTACAAAAAGTATCATTATATCAAGCCATCATTATCACCAGAACATGTACTATAATTAAATGATATATACAAATGGTAGGCCTAATAATAATAATAACCTTAACTTATAATAGTATTAGTAATGTTGCTATTGAGTTTTGGCTTAAGTGTGATTATATTTGTGATTTACTTTTTGTCTTATTGTTATTATTACATCAATTTTTATTTTACGGACGAATTACATTTTTATACGTCAAAATATTGAAATACATTTTTATACCTCTAAATATTGGAATACATTTTTAACAGTAATTCAAGCGAAGCACAATTAAGGACACGTTAATGATTAGGTATAGCACAGGCCAGGTGATTTCATTGTTCATTCAGCCACTAAAACTAAAGAGCTGTCCTCGGATCACTTTTGTATTATTTGTGACCTTAGTGTGGTTCCTCCCCTCCCCCCTCCCACTGAGTCCTAAGATATACGTAATCTGCGTGACCAGAAACGCGAGTCCTTCCAGCAGTAATAGTTCAAATATTGAACTAAATATAAAGTTTTCGTGGTGGAAGATATTTACCTGAACATAAATAAAAGCGTAGATTAAAAGTAAATGTTATTTATTGTGTTAACGATACCTAGCCACATGTACATTCATAAGAAGATCGGGATCCAAAGAGAAATCGTGAGAGAAACCAGAATGATCTCTCAAGTGGAACGGGATCCCAGGCTAAAAGCATAGTAACATTTGATAGGCTAAAGTTAATATCAAACACAGTTGGTTTATATTATTGACTCCTTACTCTGACATTGAAAAGTACCTATAAACAGTTCTAAAAATGTGTATTTTATATTTATACCACCCATCGGCCTCACTCTCACACAAGTGTTTATAACTCCTGTTTATAACTATATATGAAATTTTCAATCATTACTTCTCAAGCCATCTTTTCTTTCCTAGCATTCTATGAGGCAAACCTTCCATAACATTCGTCATGATTCGCGTGCTCTATTGAAGAAGCTAAACTGTTGAATGTATAATATCTCAAAATGTTTTAAACAGTATTTTTAAACAGATTTTAGTATCAGTGGTATTTGAAATAAAATTGATCTGTCTTTCCATTAACACTTTCATTCTAGTTCTGTGACAGAAAAAACAATGTCATTATATTTACATCATTTATCTGTAACAGTCGTGAAATAAATGCATTAACGGTAATATATATTCGTTTATTTACGAATGTGATAAGAACTATAACATATTATGAAATTTCTAATTTTAGACCATTATAAATGTAATCGTCTACGTATTATCACTAGAATGTGTATAATAGAGAAAAGTATGGCTTCATACAACACTTTCATTCAGCAGTAAAGTCTTGTATAGTGAACCTCCTGAGGTTAAGCCACGCAGTACGTCAGTCTCCTCAAGAGAATATTGTCTTATTGTTTTCAGGAGCTGTCTAAAACTAGTTTTCAAAACACACCATTAAGTCCAAACAGCGATATCTACCGAAGTAAATGTAAGCTTGTAAGGTCTACAAAATCTACTTATGTAACTTGTACGGTTAGATATTTCACAGATGTCCCCAGACAACGGGACTTCGCTGATATTTATCAACATAATAAAGATTGATCGAAGTTTAATGTTAACGTTTGAATCATGTAAAACATTATTACATAAATTTACTATAAAGCATTTTAAATAACAAGGTGGCCCTACACAAGGACATGAATTGTATTGTAGACTAGCGATGCTGTGAGTTGATCTTTAAACAAGGACAAATGCGCGCTGTGAGTGATCTAGCTCTGGGCACTAAGTCAAAACTTAATTGTAAATAAATAAATCTGTCATACAATCCTTTTAGTCTTTAATACAATATCAACATATTTTTCACAATGAGATCAATACAAGACAATTGTTTTTGATCAATGTAAAAAGTTTGGATAAAAAGGGGTTATCTCTATCTGTTATCAATTCTACGTTTATATCACAAACCAATAGATAATTTAGTATGTCTGTCTGTAAAAGTTGTATGTTGTCTGTGAGTGTTGTCTGTTAGTATGTAAGAGTTGTCTGATTGGTAATGTCGACTGTCAGTTTGTAAGAGTTGTCTGTTTTTAAGGTATGTATGTTTTTAAGAGTTGTCTGTTAGTGTTGTCTGTTAGTTTGTAAGAGTTGACTGATTGGTAATGTCGACTGTCAGTTTGTAAGATAAGTATGATTGTCAGGTTTGTCTGAGCTTTCTGATGAATTATGTTGTCTGTCACTTTGTAAATGTTGTCCTATTGTAAGTGTTGTCAGTCTTTAAGATTGGTCTGATTTTTAAGGTTGTCTTTCTCTCAGAGATGTCTGATTGTTTGTGTTTCCTAAATGTTAGAGATGTCTTAGTGTTAGAATTGTATGTATGTAAAAGTGATGTCTTCCTGCCTGCAAGAGTTGTTTGATTGCAAGAGTTGTTTCTAATATCCTTAGAGTTGTCTGTTAGTTTGATTGAGGTGTTTAATTGTTAATGTTTTGCCATTAAATTCTACATTACACTAGCAGACCCGTCGTGCTTTGCAACGATCTCAGTAACATACATATAGATAAAACAGAAATTACATTAAGGGTCGCCGGGCCCATCAGTTTAACATATGACATTCGATAATCTGTTCAATTCAATCAATTTCATAGCAAATGTATATATATATTTATTTAAATTACTCAATATCGTGTAATTGAATGGGGAATACAATATTAAATCTTTTGTTAAAAAAATACATTTAGGGCACCCAGCTCCGAGGAAATTGGCATTAGAAATTTAGTGCCCTACAGTAATTTAAAATAGGCTCTGAAGTTTTTATATACTAGGTTTGGTCAAAATCCAGTTATTTTCTATTTATCTATTACTTAAACTAATTTGTATATAGCTAATATAAGGACAAATACATTAAGTGGTCCCCGGACCCATTCGATTCAAGATGTACATTTTGAAAACCTGTTCATGTAAATTCAGTTTCATCTTAGATATATTTCTCAAGATCGTTAAAAACTGAGTGGGAAATAATATCTTAGAGTATAAAAAAAAATAACATTTGGGGCCCCCGGGGCCATTCGACGTAAGATGTTAATTTCAAAAGCTGTTAATTTTAGATCATTTTCATCATGGATTATTTATCTAAATCGATAAAAATAGAATGGGAAATAATACCCCAAACATATATGAAAAAAGACATTTGGGGAGCCCTGAACAATTGGACATTGCAAGTTCAGTTCCCTGTTATTTTAATATGGGCTACCAAGTTTTTGTTTACAAAGTTTTGTTAAGATCCATTCATTTACTCACTAGCTAACGCATCAACTAATTTTTATTTTGCTCATATAAGCAAAAATGACATCAAGGGGCCCAGGGCCCATTTAGTGCAAGATGTCAAGTTATAAACCTGTTTTTTCAATCAAATACATAGTAGATATATGTATCTTTGTTTCTGAAGATCTTAATATTTGAATGGGGAATTATATCTTATTCGTTTATGAAAAAAGACATTTTGGGCAAGAAGAAATGGCAATTAGGAAAGTAGTGCCCTAAAGTATTTCCAAATTGGCTACCAAGTTGCTACATGCAAAGTTTTATTAAGGTGCATCAATTTATCCAAAGTTAACGCTTAAACTAAGTTTTATATAGCTCATATTAGAAAAAAATCATATTATGGGCCCCCGGCGCCCCATGAGTGTTAAATGGACACAAAAATTAGCCATTTACCATGCCAGAAGCGTGCTCAAAACTCTCCAAAAGTTTCATGGCGAACGGATGAGTGGTTTAGTCACCTATAAAGGACATGCATATATATCAACATACTTTCATTTATATATACATATATATATATATATATATATATATATATATATATATATATATATATATATTTGTGAAAACCCATTCAGGATATTTAAGTGCAAATGAAATCTTTGATCCAAGTTTGAACTCACTCATACATATAAAGGAAAATTAGCAAATTAAATTACTATCTATTGTCATTTTGACGCGCATCAGATTGTAATTTCCATGAACACTGCACTAAAATGCACCGCTATCGACCTACTAAAATGATGTTGTAATTGAGACAATTTTAAGCGACAAGACTAATGAAAATATTATATTATCATTTTATTTAACTTTGATTACATTGCAATCTATAAGTCTATGTGACATGGTATTATCTATTTGTATCGCTCATATTTTGTATTGCATGAATCTAAATATTATTTATAGAAATCTTTCATTCAAAGCAAAATAAATTTTTAATATCCTAGTTATTTCAAATTGTGAAAACTATAAATTTATTACATTTACCATCATGTCTTATTTTTACTAGTTGATAATCTATACTAAGATTGGGACTAATATCTATAAGATTATCCAAGTGGCACACCACTTGACTTCGATCTCCTAAAAATGAGATAATATTTCAATGAATTTTTAGAATGCTCCTACACTCAGTATAGATTTAGTTCGAATTTAATAACTTGTCATTACTTCATTTATATATAAATAAAAGTATTCAAGTCTGTTTGCTTTTTGTTTATGGCTTAGTACAGTGATTCCCAAAGTGGGCGCTACCACTCCCTGGTGCACGCTGAAGCGTTAAAAGAGGTGCATTTATTTTTTATTTTTTTGGGGGGGGGGTGGGGTTGGTGAAAAATAATTTTAAGGCGGCGGTGATAGCTTAAAAGAAATAAAATGATTTAGAAAATTTGATTTATGTATTCCTAGAAGCTATAATGCCTTCCAGACCACAATAGTATTTAAGTAAAATTCAAAGATGTAAAAAAGATAAAGAGTTATCTTCTTATCAAAAAGCTAAAAGAAAAAATGTCAAAACAACTGACTTTGACAAAAATATTTTCAACTGTAACCACACACGATGGCCATATTTAGATTTTTCTCACAATATATCGTTAATGATTTTCAAATTGCGAAAACCTCACAATATTGATGTAGAACTAATTATACTGGTTATATGTAATGTAATACGTACTGTGCTACACAAGCCAGCATCTTGTATTATCAAGATATAGTCGTTAACAATGCAAAGAAGAATTAATGAAATGGCTCAAGATGTTGAAGATTCATTGTGTGGCAATTTAAATTCATTTCATTTTTCTACTCAGATTTTCAAGGAAATGAAGCTTTATGTTTAGCATAAGGATGGCTCACAAAAGGAGAAAAAAACAATATTTGCTAATGACTTGCAAACTGACACTTTAAAAAACATTTAATGCATTCGATTATTCTTTTTTAAAGGAAGAATATATTCTTATATGTAATATCTTATCAGTAGCCACATATGGTGCTCCAGTGATGGTAGGACGCTACAGGGTTGTTCTTGCACATTTAAAGACGTTTGTGCCGAAATAAATCCACAGTACATTGTATCATCTATCTTCAACATCTAGTAGCAAAACTTTTAAAGGTGCACGACTACAAATGTCATTACAACATATAATTAAACCTATTAAGATAAGCAGAAGCTAATCGTAAATGTATGTTTAGGTGAATATGTATTTCCATTAAAATAGTGTGAGTGGTAGTAGCTAAGGGAATTATGCTTATTTTAATCATCATTATCCGCAACCGGGCAGAATAGCGACTGTCAAAACAGCGACTGTCATAATAGCGACTGCATCATAACAGCGACTGCATCAAAATATATGTATGTATGTATGTAGGTGTATATGTATGTATGTCTTTATGTATGTATGTATGCATGTATGTATATATTTATGTAAGTATGTACTTATGTATGTATGTATGTCATTTATAGCTGACTGAATCATTCATCCGATTACAATGAAACTTTAGGAGATTGTTTAGTGACCACTCCGGGAGGGTACCTGGCACATTAACATTGACATTCATGGAGTTTGGGGGCCCTAAACGTTTTTTGTGTGTTTTTTATGAACTATATAAAAATTAGTTTAAACGTTAGGTGCTTAGAAAATGAATGGATCTTGGCCAAACTTTGTGCATAGTAACGTGATAGCCCATATAAAATGGATCTTGGCCAAACATGGTACATAGTAACGTGATAGCCCCTATTAAATGGATCTTGGCCAAACTTTGTACATAGTAACATGATAGCCCATATTAAATGGATATTGGCCAAACTTGGTACTAAGTAACGTGATAGCCCATATTAAATGGATATTGGCCACACTTTGTACTAAGTAACGTGATAGCCCATATTAAATGGATCTTGGCCAAACTTGGTACATAGTAACGTGATAGCCCATATTAAATGGATATTGGCCAAACTTGGTACATAGTAACGTGATAGCCCATATTAAATGGATCTTGGCCAAACTTGGTACTAAGTAACGTGATAGCCCATATTAAATGGATCTTGGCCAAACTTTGTACATAGTAACGTGATAACACATATCACTGGCACTGAGATAACACATTTTCTCAGGAATGTCATGCTATATTCGCGTGGTGGGCGATTTTCTTGATTTGCCTTCAGCATTTCTTCCTGTTCAAATTTCAACATGTGTTTATAGTGCCTAGAGAGAGGATGTATATCTTCAAGAATGAATTGAATATTTTCCATAACAGTATGAATGCAACCATAGTTTGCCGGGTTGTTATGCGAGCATTGTCAACACTCACAATGTTTACACACAAAAAGTTATTATATGTGACATTATATTGCACTATTTCTAACAATTACGACGTACTTTTGTACCTCAGTAATATTTATTTGCTACTGATGCATTCTAAATGGTTACTTTACTTGATGTTTAACTTGCTGAATACAATGAAAGTTTAAAGGTTATAAAAAAATGTGTTCAATAAATCTTTACATGAACAGAAGGTCAGGATCAATGTTCCGGGCAGATATCATATCGACGACGTCCAGTAGTTTAGAATAACCGCGAGGCAAATTTAATGATGTAATTATAGAATCTTCCATCACAATTTTGATATGGATTTCTGCTCTTGCTGAACTTCGTTTCTCATAAGGCAAACTGTTGGAGTGGCGCGGCATGGTTTGAACACATCAACAACACATTTATCCAATCTGGTGTGAGCTTCATTACAATGGTAAATAAGTTTATTTTCAAATTTAACTTATTGCTAGTGTACCTTTCCCCGCCAAATGTTCCCTGGTACTTATAAAGCTCTGTACGACTTTTTTGTGTCTCTTTTTTCTGATTGATTTATCCCTGGACATAACACTGCATCTAAGTTTCTTCATTTTTTTCTTCTTCTAATAGACTGTCATCTGATTTGTTTCTTCCCTTTTGAAGTCATTTAGTTGACACATGCGTTGTTTAGTAGCGTCCTTTTAAACTGACGTATAACCATTTTATGTAACATATAAAGTATCTACTCTTGTAGACCAAAAAGCAGGTTTATTATACAATATATATCGTCTATAATTTAGTACGTTTAAAGAATCATGGCGTAAACTAATGAAATGAATTTGGTGATTACATAAATGAGTGAAATGAGTTTGTTGAAAACTAAAGTTTTTATTTGTGGTATGTGAAACATAACAATACATGTGTCTGTGTTTGTTTGTGTATGTGTGTGTGTGTATGTGTTTGTGTGTTTGTATGTATTTGTCTGTGTGTTTGTCTGTGTATATATATGTGTATGTGTGTGTCTGTCTGTGTGTGTGCGTGTTTGTGTGTGTGTGTTTGTGTGTGTATGCCTGTGTGTGTCTTTGTGTGTCTGTTTATGGGTTTGTTTGAGTGTCTTTGTGTTTTTCTGTGTATGTCTGTGTGTTTGTATGTGTGTGTATATGTGTGTGTGTCTGTGTGTTATCGTGTGTCTGTGTGTGTGTGCGTGTCTGTGTGTGTGTTTGTTTGTGTATGTGTCTGTGTGTTTGTCTGTGTGTGTGTGTGTGCCTGTGTGTGTATGTGTGTGTCTGTGTATGTGTTTGTGTGAGTGTCTTTGTGTTTTTCTGTGTGCGTGTATGAGTCTATGTGTTTATCTGTGTGTTTATATGTGTGTATATGTGTGTCTGTCTGTGTGTTATTGTGTGTGTGTGCCTGTGTGTGTGTTTGTGTGTGTGTATATGTGTTTTTCTGTGGGTGTATATGTGTGTATGTGTTTGTCCGTCTGTGTGTTATTGTGTGTATGTATGTGTGTGTCTGTGTGTGTGTTTATGTGTGTATGTGTTTGTGTGTTTGACTGTATGTGTATGCGTGTCTGTGTGTGTCTGTGTGTGTTTGTGTACGTATGTTTATGTGTGTTTGTCTGTGTGTATATGTGTGTATGTATGTGTCCGTGTATTTGTGCGTGTCTGTGTGTGTCTGTTAGTGTGTTTGTGTTAGTGTCTGTGTTTGTCTATGTGTGTATGTCTTTGTTTTTGTCTTTGTGTGTCTTTGTGTGTCTGTGTGTGTATGTGTGTGTCTTTGTGTGTCTGTGTATGTATATGTGTGAGTGTGTGCTTGCGTCTGGGTATGTCTGTGTGTATGTATGTATGTATGTATGTGTGTGTGTCAGTGCGTGTAAGTGTGTGTGTATTGTGTGTGTGTGTGTCTGTGTGTTTTAGTGTGTGTTTGTGTGTGTGTGTGTTTTTGTGTATGTATGTGTTTGTGTCTCTGTGTGTATGTATGTGAGTCTCTGTCAGTGTGTGTCTGTGTGTGTGTGTCTGTGTGTGTTTGTGTGTGTATGTGTAAGTTGGTGGACGTTTGAATGATGGTTTTAGCCAACAACAAATTTATGAAGAGATCTTTATTATTTTATTGTTTTGTTCAGCAATGTTAAAGGTAATTAGTTGTATTTTTCTAGCATATTTCTCAAATGTTTTTAGTTTTAAAAATGTTTTCATCGTAGAGATACAAGATGACGACATGGGGAAAAACAAAGACCACAAAAGACACGGCCATTATGTTTGTAATACGGTTTTTATGAAAATAAATAACAAAAATAACTCAGCTATTATTTTTTTATAATCGGCTGAAACATTTATTTTTAGAAATTGGGTTAAAAGTCACCTTTTATTTTTCCTATTTCCTTATTATAAGAAAATACAGATCTTATAACTTTTTAAACCAAGACTTTACATGTCAACATCAGTGTTTCTCAAACTTTTTGGGTAACGACATCCTTAGATTAAGTAAAAAATTTTCGCGACAAACAAAAATAATTTTAACTTATGTTTTGAAAAATATAAAAAAATTTTTACATTTCAGTTATGCCAAAAAGACAAATTCACAGAACCAAGAAGATCAAATTGGCAACAGAGTTTTAAATGCTTTCAAACTGACTTAAGGATAGACTTTCCCGATTGCAAGCCAGCATTCTTCTAAAGTAGTGTTGGTGAACGTTGTTTGATACAATTTGTTATGTCGTATATCGATCAGCTGCTCCTCCTCTTCGGTCGTTAAAGTGACTTCTTCACTGACTGCTAACGGATTGAGCACCCAAGCAAATATGTTGATGTCCAGGGATGGAAAATAATGTTGAAGAGACGATTGAAGTTGACTGAGAATGTTCAAAATTTCATTACCTATTAAGTTAACCGTATTTTATTTTGATCTTGAAATTTGTTAACAGTTGCAAAGAAGTCGAATATATGTGTCGATATTTTACTTTTCCACAATGACAACTTCTCATTAAATGACTTCATTTCCATAAAGATGTAATGATGTTCTCAGATGGTTCTTGAAGACTTAAGTTTAGTGAATTCAGTTTATCGAATTATTTGGAAAGAAACGTAACCTTCAACCACTAGATTTCTTCATGTAGTTGGAATTCAATATTGTGATCATCAGTTTCAAGGAAAGAAATCATTTCTATTTTAAGATGTACAAGTCTGTCAAGAACTTTTCCTCTTGAAGGCCAGCGAACTTCCACATGATAAAGTAGACACCTGTAATCGGAGGCCATTGCTTCACAAAGTTGTGCAAAGAGAACCCATGAAATTTAATATTTTTGTTTTTCCTAATATCGTTTCACACCTGGAAATATCTCACGACACACTAATGTGTCGCGACAGAAATATTGAGAACCACTGGTTTACATATTGATTTAAGATGGTAAGAAGACGTTAGTAGATAGCTATCAATGGTAAGAAGACGTTAGTAGATAGCTATCAATGGTAAGAAGACGTTAGTAGATAGCTATCAATGGTAAGAAGATGTTAGTAGATAGCTATCAATGCCCTTCGTTCTATAATATTGCAGGTACAGCGTTAAATAAGATTCTAACTTAAGAAGACGGCCATTTTATCAAATTAAACTGTTCTTGGATTAATATAGCAATATTAACAATAAACGTATTTAGGTTTGAATAGAAATATACAAACTACACTCAGCATGGATCTTATGTACTGCTCTATCATGTAAGATGTTTTAAAAAATCAACGCATATTATGAACATGAAAACAAACAATTCTTGTTTATAAACGTATAAAATCATATTGAACATAGATTTATATATATATATATATTTATATATCATTTTCTAATCCTGTAACACAAGGGTGGCCCGACCTGTAGTAACTGAGAGCCATTTTAAAATATTAATAAATTATTGAGAGCCGCATTGAAGCACAATGATTCATTAGCCTGGCTTGGAAATATTCCAATATTCATTGTAACATATATTTCATAAATTTACGTGAGCCGCAATGTGAACCCAGAGGAGCCGCATGCGGCTCGCACGCCGCGGTTTGGCCAACGTTGCTGTAACACAATAACTTTAAAGAAATAACAATAATTTAATATTCACATTAATAAACATTCTTTTAGTTATGTCTCGTTCATAAAGGATTTATAATCAAAAACATGTTCTTTTAGGTTTTTTTTTCATATAACGAAATATTCAATGTTTGTTTTTATGTAGGTAAAATGTATACCCTCATTAAGAAGCGAAGTAAAGTGCAGAACACTTTAAAGGAACAATAGTCCTGCATCGACAGTCGGGGATGAATCGCAATTCGTATATCTGCAAAACACACGAACATATTGGAATGTCGGAAAGACAAACTTTGCGATGAGTTAAAATAATGGTTAGAAAAACTACAAAATCTCAAGATCCCCGCAGGTGCCATACTACGATTGACTGAGCTGGTTCTTAATTTAAACTCGTTTGAGTTCAACGGGCAGTTTTTTGATCAAATTAGTGGAGTTGCTATGGGGAACGAAGATGGGACCAAGTTACGCATGCATATTTATGGGCCATTTAGAACACCTATGGAGTGAAAATTACAAAGGTATCTCTCCAGAGTACTACAGGAGATACATTGACGATTGTATAGGAATAACAAAAATGGACATGCAACAATTGCAAAGTTTCATTGACTTCGTTAGTAATTTCCATTGTGCAATCAAATTTACTTATACCATCCATAGGAGTGCTGTCAATTTTTTGGACATTCAAATTAAATTAAAAGAAAACAAAATATCAACATCAATATTTTACAAGTCTACAGACAGCCATAGTTTCCTTATGTACACATCGTCCCATCCTCAATCATGTAAGAACGCTATTCCATTTTCGCAACTATTGAGACTTAAAAGACTCTGCAGTGATGAAGCAGACTTTTTAGAGAAAAGTCATGAAATGCTGGATTTTTTTCGAAGGAGGTCATACCCGGAAACAGTTTTAATATCCGCTATCAATCGAATTAAAGGCATGACCAGACAGGAGACATTTACATCATCTGGTTCTGATCAATGTGATCGATCCAAATTTATTTTAACTTTTCATCCCCATAATTTTATAGCCCGCCAGGTAATTCTCAAAAACCGACCAATCCTCATGGCTGACCCTCTAACTCAGCAAGTCTTCAAAAAACCTCCTCTTTTTGCTTTCCGGAGAGATAGAAGCCTGAGAGATATACTTGTAAGAAGTCACCTTCCCACAATGAAAGCACATATTGGAACAAAAGGTTGCAACCGTAACCGTTGCAATACTTGTCCATATGTGATTGAAATTAACCAGGTTTCTTTCCCTCTTGAAAACTTCATAATAAAAGATGGATTCACTTGCACTAGTCGCAACGTGATTTATGCAATTCTTTGCAAGAGGTGTAATAAAATTTACGTGGGTGAGACAGGTCGTCGTCTTGGAGATCGGTTTCGAGAACACCTGTATAATATTAATAAACAGGCTCAATGTCCTGTATCTAAACATTTTAACAGTGTTGACCATGACGGTATTTCAGATGTTGCAGTTACTGGTATTTTATATGCAAACAATACCCATGATAGGATCCACATGGAAAATAAACTTATAAAACGATTTGGTACGTTGGCTCCATATGGAATTAACCAAATTCACAATTTTACCTAACTGCAGAATCTTTTTCCCGTTGTGGTTTTAACTGTAACTTTAGATACTTCCTCCTTTTTCCTACATCCTGTGTCCTTGTTTGTTTTTGTTTTTCCTTTCATTTTATTTTACATGAATATTTTAAATTATTTTATGATATAACATGTTTTAAGAATTTAAATATATGTAAGTACCTATTTTATGTTATTGTACTGATGAAGGCATTAGCCGAAACGTCTATTGTCGTTTTAGTTTAAAATAAAGCTCAAATTTATTGTTTTAATTGCACAATTTGTTTGTGTATTTTGTATTTTGTTTACGCAAAAGCATACTTTTAATTTATATAGTAATTGTAACTGCTAAAAGTTTTGAAATTACTAAATTAAATTATAATAATCATTATAATTGTTAACTTTAGACAAGGAAATATTATAGTATATAATAAAGCGTTTCCCTTGATTCTATTGAAAATACAAAAATATAAGACCAATAAATTTAGCTAAACAATACCTAAATGATAACATATGCGTTTTATTTGGATAGCATAAAGCATCCATAACTATGTTTTATCTAAAATCTAAATTTATAATTCCTTATAGTTAAAATAAATTAAATATAAAACAAAATGGATT
Organism: Ampullaceana balthica; assembly: GCA_944989445.1. Classification (NCBI taxonomy): domain Eukaryota; kingdom Metazoa; phylum Mollusca; class Gastropoda; family Lymnaeidae; genus Ampullaceana; species Ampullaceana balthica. Next base: position 923 of record CALYLW010002660.1, on the reverse strand, counting down.
ATATTTTGTTTTTTGCTTTTTTAAATGACTCCATATTTATAAATGACGTCATTAGTTTTGTTGTTCTCAGCCATTTTAAGAGTAATTATAATTACTAGACGCCCCGCGGCGTAGCATACGCCGCAGACTTGCTCATGGAGAGTTCTTTTACCCCTTTAATGCACTTTTTTTAGGGCGCCTACGGCGCCGACCTTTTTCAAAAGCCCAACTAACTTGTCCTTGTTTGATCAATACAAAATATTAAACTTTCTGAAATGCACACAAAGTATTTTATAATTGGGGTTCCCTTTTCCAAAATTAAAATATCAGCGAAAAAAATGACGTCATATAATTCTTTTTTTTTACAGCGCATATTTAATTTGCACACCTTTTGATGCATTGGTGCAGTAATTTGGTGCGCTGCTTTCTAAAATTAGTATCTGTTGCACATGCAGCTTCTTGTTGCCTCGCAGGGTCCGACCACGAAGAGAATTATATATATAGATTTGCAGTAAACTTGCAATAAATTTAAAATGATTAAATAATAAGAAACTTTAGCATACCGTTATTTCCACTTGTTTAAATACAAAACTATATAATAAAGAAATAAAAGGCATAATAATAATAATAGTTTACACTTTTAATATTAATCGTAATATTTCCATAAAAATTTCCTTTTGTAGTGATTATTTGTAAGTTTGTCCTATTTTCGTATTGTCATTCTGAGGTCATTCTCTTTTTGTGCAGCAAAACAATGGAATTCTCTACCATTACACATCCGTAGTATTCCAACTACCAAGTCCTTCAAGACTGCACTTAAAACGCATCTTTTCAAAATGTATTTACAAAATTAATGAAACAACATTTGTTTTTAATGATTAGCGTAGCTTATGTGTAACAAGATTGTGCCGGGGCCTTGTATTTTAAAATATAAGATCAAACAA
>CALYLW010002659.1:0-42082 GCA_944989445.1 Ampullaceana balthica | reverse complement strand
ACAACTCATTTCTGTTTGCAATTATTCTTTTGCATATAGATAAGTAGTTCTAATTAATATGATAGTAGCATGTATATGATCAAAGTTGTGAAACTTTTAATGTTTATTAATATTCAAACTCATAAAAAATTTTATCTATGTTTCGCAGCCTTGCACATGATAGAGAGTTGTGAAGAGCGCCCCACGCTTTTATGTGCAGTGGATAGGTTCACGGATTTCACCTGTTATCATAGAAAACGTTTATTTTCTTCTTTTTAGTGCACTTTCTATATGTAAATAAAAGCGTGTCATTTTTAAAAAAAGATTTTTTTAAAGTATTTTATTTTCTAATTTTTAGTCTCAAAATTTTTTTATTGATTTTTCGACCTTATCATTTCAATTTAATTAGTTAAACTTCATCGTCATTAACTGAAATATGATAGTGGTAAAAGATAGATTATCTAATCTATCTTTTGACCTTACCTTTTAGAGTGCGATCCGAGGGTACTATATCATATCGGTTAAAGGTATTAGTTGTCAAGTTATTATATAGTCATATTTTTAGTCGTCTGCTATGGATCTGAGTCTTTCCATTTCTTTCAAGGCTTTCTCATTACAAGGCTTCTGGCCTGTTAACTTCTCACAGTTCAAGTCTTCAATTAAGACACCATCTAGAGATCTTATTCTACTTAATGCCACATAAGCTTGTCCTTGCGCGAACAGATCAGAACCAAGGTCAATTACTGCCAAGCTTCTCTTATTTGTGAACTATATTCACGAAGTCTCTGCAATCGAGCAGCACATCGTTCAATCGTTTCATGTTGTCTTCTCTCTTTTTCTTTGTCTAATCTAGAACGCTTAGCTGACTTATCTTCCATAGCCCGTTTCTGATTATACTTTTGTTTTGCCTTTTCCAATCGTCTAGTCCGTTGCGTAGCAGTTTCCGTCATCGTTTTTTTTATACAACAGGGGGTGCCATGTGCCCTGAGGTTGTTGTGGGTGCCAGGTGCCCTGAGGTTGTTGTGGGTGCCAGGTTCCCTGAGGTTGTTGTGGGTGCCAGGTGCCCTGAGGTTGTTGTGGGTGCCAGGTGCCCTGAGGTTGTTATGGGTGCCAGGTGCCCTGAGGTTGTTCTAATAAAACTGTTTTGGGTGTCAGGTGCCCTGAGGTTGTCCTTATACAACTGTGGGTGCCAGGTGCCCTGAGGTTGTTCTTATACAACAGGGGGTGCCAGGTGCCCTGAGGTTGTTCGCTAGCGGCATGACATCTTTTACTTCCACCTTCATACCATGTTATGCAAACAATGGTACACTAGCATAAGATGATATACCTATAAATTATAAATACAGATTTATATAAAATACACGATACCTTTTTTAAAAGGCAACAAGCAAGTTACTGAGGTGTCGTGTCGTCTCGCTGTGCACTGTGTTCCGACCTCAGCACGGCACGTGATGTAAACATTGTCCGTGTCTGCATGACAGACGCCCATTGGCTGGAGAGGACATGCCCCCTTTTCATTACAGATTTATGTATAATACAAAAAAGAAACATTTTCCCTAACTGAAAATTGAACCTCGTACCCCCATGTCGGCAATCAATCACGCTTATATTTCGGCCAGCAAGACTTGATGTTGATAGTACTTTTTAAAGTTATAATAAAAACTCTTTAAAATTCACGTCTGAAGCCCACACATCTTTTTTAAATCCCTTATATTAACTTCACCGCCGTCTCTCTCTCTCTGTCTGTCTCTCTCTCTGTCTCTCTCTCATCATCTCATGGGCTCGGCGGGCGGAAAAACAAAAGTCGAAAATGACCCACTTCCAATGATCCGATCGAACTGAAATTTGGCACACGGACCCGTCTTACCTAACAATGCATCGTATCAAAATTTCAGATCGATCGAACGTACCGTAATTAAATTAATGCATTTTTAGTTTATCCTTATATGAGGTATGTAATTTTAATTCACGATTTGTTATTGTTTTTTTGCCACGTGAAAGTTTGAGCATTGAGGCGACCCAACGAAACGACGGTGCGCTTTTGTTTACATTTTACGTGTCACTCTGAGCTCGGTCAAGCGAATCGGTGACCAGACTTTTCCCCTCTCCCCCCCACCCACCCCTCCCCCCCCCACTAGGGTTATGATGCAAAGTTGAGTTAAGACAGATTCAGTCTTCAAATGTTTGAATATAATCAATACTTTTAGTTATGTCTCATCTATAAGGGATTTATAGTCAAAAACTTTGTTTTTACGGGGTTGTTTAATTTAAATCCCTTATATTAACTTCACCGGCGTCTCTCTCTCTCTCTCTCTCTCTCTCTCTCTCTCTCTCTCTGTGTGTCTGTCTTGGGCTCGGCGGGCGGAAAAACAGAAGTCAAAAATGACCCATTTCCCATGATCCGATCAAACTGAAATTTGGCACACGGACCCGTCGAACCTAACAATGCATCGTATCAAAATTTCAGATCGATCGAACTTACCATAATTAAATTAATGCATTTTTAGTTTATCCTTATATGAGGTATGTAATTCAAAATTCACTGGGTTTTTTTTTAAATTCCAGTTCCACGTGAGTTTGAGTTGACGCCGACCGTCGTGTTGACGACGACCGTCGTGCCGACATCCCCTCATATCCCACCCCCATTTATTAAAGACAAGGGACATCACTCAGTGTCAGTCTGTAAATGTTTAAAAATAATCACTACTGTTAGTTATGTCTCATATATAAGGGATTTATAGTCAAAAACTTTGTTTTTACGGGTTTGTTTTATTAAATCCCTTATATTAACTTCGCGGCCGTCTCTCTCTCTCTCTCTCTGTCTTGGGCTCGGCGGGCGGGCGGAAAAACAGAAGTCGAAAACGACCCACTTCCCATGATCCGATCGAACTGAAATTTGGCACACGGACCCGTCTGACCTAACAATGCATCGTATCAAAAATTCAGATCGATCAAACGTACCGTAATTAAATTAATGCATTTTTAGTTTATCTATATAAACTATATGTAGAGGTCACTATCGTTTACATTTTACGGGTCACTTGACTTCAGGCCAGCCACCGGTGTGAACACGTCTCGTGCTTAAACCAGGTAAAGCGGCGTGCTTTTGTTTACATTTGGCGTTTCACGGTGAACTTTCCCCAGCGATCGGTGACAAGACCTTTCCCCTCTCCCACCCCCACCCCACCCTTTTTGGGTTAAAAGCAAAGGGGAGTAAAGACAGATTCAGTCTGTAGATATTTGTAAATACTTTAAGTTCTGTCTCATATATAAGGGATTTATAGTCAAAAACTTTGTTTTTACGGGTTTGTTTTATTTACCACTATTTTTTTTATACCAAACACCTCATAAGCGCCCGCCCAACGTTTTATACCACGGTGATATGTCCACGTGGTGAACTCATGGATGTCAACAAAGCAGACGGGTACCGTTGCTTATATATAGACTATAGATAAACTAAAATATACAATATTTGCAATACGGTAGATTCGATCTATCTGAAATTTTGATACAATGCATTGTCATCCAAGATCTATCTGTGGTACAATTTTGAGATCTCTAGGACCATCAGAAGTGGTTTAATTTTACGTTACAAGATTTGAAGGATACAACATACAAACATTGTGACTTAAATAAAAGCTTGTAATAAAATGGCATTCATCTAATCGAGAGTCAGAATCTCCTGTACACATTGTGTACAAATCATACTGGTCAAAATGTCAATACTTATACATTGATACTTTGATCACCAAGCGAGCTGCCTCTCTCGTCCGTTGTGACATGAACTCTAATGTAAAACATGATATGACTTTTTAGATTTTAAATAAAAAGGGTGGATAAACGATCAATATTATGATTTTCAAGTCTTTTAATAAGAGCATTTAATTATGCGAAATAATTGTTTGCGATTATCGAATGTATGTGTAATCAAGTAACTTCAGCAGATAAGAGGTTGACATAGCAAATGTTATTAGTTAGCAGTATGCAAAAAATAAGTCTTTAATCTATTTTAATAACAACGTGTTGCTAAAATCAAAAATTAAAATTATATCTCATGGCTTTTGGTGATCAAGTTCGACTTCATATTATTAAAAACCGATTAAACATATTCATAAGCATGGCCGCATTTAGACCTGATGGGGCCCTAAGCTATTTGAGATATGGGGGCCCTTTTGAAGTCCAGATATCTTATGTCGATGCCAAATATGAAAACATACTTCCGGGGGGGGTGGCTTCAAGAAGGCGTTGGACCCTAAGCTATAGCTTCTTTAGCAAACAGCTGTTAATCAAGCACTGTTTATATCGATCCAAGGTGTTAACATTTTTATCTAAAATTTGCAACGTTCATGCAAATTTAATCAATTAATCAAACTGTAACTATATTTTTTTTAAAAGGAAACAATGATGAGTATTTAACATAGGCATTAGTTTTATAGCGCGCTTAAAGTACATTCCAGACGTTTCAATAACTTTAAAGAGTAGAGCTACCCCATCAGTTCAATTTAACATCAGCTAGATCTACCCCATCAGTTCAATTTAACATCAGCTACATCTACCCCATCAGTTCAATTTAACATCAGCTACATCTACCTCATCAGTTCAATTTAACATCAGCTAGATCCACCCCATCAGTTCAATTTAACATCAGCTAGATCTACCCCATCAGTTCAATTTAACATCAGGTCACGATTACATATTTCAAGGGAATGCGTTTCTCTTTCACATCTCAAACACACTCTTTAATAGCACTTTTAGAATATAAGCTTTTGTAATATGAATATTTACACTTCCTATCGCTATATAGCAAACTGCTGCTGAAAACCATTCATGTGTAGCGTGTTATCCTCTATCTAAGAGCATTGAGAGAAAAGGTAATAGAAGGAAGTCTTTTGCAAGTCGAACATACTGTGTGCTATTGGGTTTGCTCTAAAATTCATCGTATACATTTAATGTTATGCTAGAGGACTGAATAAGGAAAGTAACCAAATGACTTTAAAAAGCAAAGCCTTAACAAAATGTGACTCACTTAAGACTATTCAGAAAGCCTTCAGGATTATATAGAGGATTCTTAAAAAATTCAGTAGCTACGTATTCTGTAGTTATGTCTCTTTTGGTATCAATTTTTTTCTTAGTTATAATGATCAATTATGCCTTTAATACAGCAACTGCGCAAGGTATTTTGTGTTTACTTTTTAAAAAAAATTATCATTTAATATAAAATATCATATATGTTATTGTATAAATGTATTATTTAAATTTTATGCATTTAAATGTGCAGGTATTTAAAAGCAGTATCTTAATTATTAAATCAAAAAGTTTTACTATATTGAAAATATTTAAGGGATTAGTAAATAAAAAGCTCGTTCAAAGTAAAATCGCTTCTTAAACCTTATCTTATCTGTTTACAGACGCTCCATCTATACAGAAGATTATTGCGTCCTACGCTTATCTATGGTTTGTGTTTAGTCCTGCATTTTTATTAGAGATTTAAATGTTGATAAAGTGTTGGTTTTCCTGGATTCTTCAGGCAACCCAATCCACGCCCGAATTCCGGACGGGAAGAAGGAAAACTTGTATGTGTTTGTTCTTGCATACGGAATAAGAAAGGTGTTTTTATCCTTATGTCTATCTGAGGGTTGTATTAATTTATCTTTGTGTTGTATTTCTAAATTAGAATTAATTGCTTTATGTATGATTACTACTTTGCTCTTGGTTCTTCTATCCTCTAGTGTTTCAAGGTTTAATGATTTAACTAATGGTGTTATTCTTGTCAGTTTCGAATATTCTCTAGTAATGAATCAGGCAGCTCTTTTTTGAATTTGTTCTAGTTTATCAATGTTTTCTTTGGTGGATGGGTCCCATACAGAAGATGCATATTCTAGTACAGGTCTCACCAAAGTGAGGTAGCATTTTAGTTTTATATCTCTATTACATTTGTTAAAGTTTCTTTTTATAAAGCCTAAGGTTTTATTTGATTTTTTAATAACTTCATTGACATGGGGATTCCATGATAGTTTCTCATTTATTAAGACTCCTAAGTAGTTTGCATCTTTAGTTTGGGTCAGTTCTTAAAGTACCTACCTTANNNAGTAGAAAACGCGTTTCATTTTTTTTTGTTGAGAACTTGTCTATGCGACTCCTTATGTTCCTAAGTGTTGTCTTAGTCTTATTTCCTCCATTATTTTTTCATAAGCTATTTGCCCGGCTGGCTGGTTCGGCTCAAAGTGTCAGTTTCAGTGTCATTGTGATACAGAATGTGACGTCATTACTGGTCAGTGTCAAAGAAAATCCAAATGTTTGCTTGGATGGTTTGGCCACGCTTGTCAATATCGTACGTAACAAAGAAAAGATCAAATGAAGATAATGTATAATATTTCGACTAATTAATTGTATAAGAATATTTTAATGTTACATGATTTATATAGAGTTAAACTAGTGTTTTTTTTTAAAATCTAGATAATTGGTAAACTTTTTTTTTAATGTACTTAAACAAATTCACAGAAGATTGGATCACCATAAAATCAGGTGCTATAATCGCAACTATTGATGCGTCCGACTCTACCTGGATTACTGACAGAGATGACGCCACCTGTAACGATGACGTCAATCTGAAGTCAATTGTTGTGACGTGGAGTAAGGCGTTACCATTCACCTGGTTGAGATTGGCTGTCAAAGAAGTCTGTGAGTTGCATACATTGAAATGAATTCAAAACGATTTTCCAAAACTAAAAAAAAATATTCAAGGTAATAAGAAAAAATGTGCATAACAATTGAACCCAATTTAAGTTCTAAAATTCATTTATTTTCTTTTTATTTAGGGCTGCGGAAATTAACGATTAATTTCTTGATTAATCATTGAAATTTTCTATCGATTAAATTATTTTTAACGATTAATCGAATCATCACTTACAAATTATTGGAGGTCAAAAACGGCCGATAAATAATTTTAAAAAATTCCTGACGATTACACGAACATTTTGGTTTTAATCTATTGACTGACGGTAATGTTCAAAATGTTGATAAAGTTTGCCTTCCATGGTTGTAACACTTCGTCTACTAATCAAACCAAATGAAAACCGTATTAAGCTAATGGCAGTAATGGAGTCTGACTCAGAGACACACCGATATCCGATAATGACATTTCTTGCCAAGACCGTTTTGTGCATACCAGTTAACTCAGTTCTATGTGAATGATTGTTCAGCTCGGATGGTTACATTGTCAATTAGACCCGCTCATCACTTGAAACAAATAATGTCATCACACTTGTCTTTTTGTGTAGTAGGTTAAAAGATGACATATAAAGGAGACATTCCAGTGTAATTTAGATTTTCAACAAGAACGTTTAATAAGTGTTACTAATGACATCATAAATAATTTTTAATTTTTGGCTTTAATCGAAATTTACGATTAATTAATCGTTAATTTTTCAAACCTTAACGATTAAATATAAATTAATCGTTAACAGCCCGCTTTTTATAGATTTTAAAAAAAAATATCATGATGGTATACACGTTATCGTTACAAAAATTCATTAAAGATGTAAGAACACACAAATATTTCAATGCCATTTAACTCATATAAATCAATATTATTAATCAACGTTTTTTGTTTAAAATCAAGACGCTTGCAAAAGTGCTGCATTACGTGATTGCTAATATCTTCAAGACTCAGTTAAAAATACCGCGTTGCAAAAATGTGTTTAGAATATATCGGATGTGATATTTTTGTGATGTCATTTAAAGCTACATTTGTTTTATAAAAGTAACGAATAATTATTTAATTTGATGTTTACAATACAGCAGATTTAAAAGACACAGAGGTTGTCTTCAAAACGAATGCTGCAGCAATAACTGAATTTCCTTGCGACAATAAACACATCCTCGAGTTTGACAGTAACACGATAGACGTTACATGTCACGTGACAGTTGACGTCAAGCAGGTGATTCTCAGAGGACAAGTCGTCAGGTCGTTATGCTCTCTTTATATTAGTGGAGGTGAGTATAGGTGGGAGCACACTTGTCATTAGATAGCCCAGACTGCATATTTTAAATATCTGTTTTATATGTTTTTGTTATAGAAAAATGATTGAAAAGTTATTTTATTGTGTCTTCAGCGAGATAAAACGCGTTTAATGCACCCGTTTGTGGAACCTAATATTTAATACAGCGACAAATTCTCAGCACCCATAGTTATATTTGCAACATCTTTAACTCTTTTTTTTTGACGCAACAATTTGGAAAAAAATCAAATACCAAATGAAGGGTATAGATCTAGTAGTAAAGCTGTTTATATGATATAAATGCCATTTATGCGAACACAAAACGAACGTTAATAATATTTTTAATCTTTCTGTTTTTTATTTCTATTTTCTTTTTACTTGGACTTGATATATGGCAATAGGTAGAATCATTTGAATATTAATGGCAATTGAAAGAAAATTCATTAAAAATTGGGATTTTTAAAAATCAAAAGTTGAAATTGAAACGTTAGTTCTTTTTTTTTATTTTTATTTTTTTATAGGATGATATTTATTACTTGAAATGTTTTTGAAGTAACTGGAAAAAATATTTTTCTTTAACGAAAAGTTGATTCATAGTGTCATCTTTGATGTGGATATTTATTTTTATAAATTCCTCTTAGTTGTGCCATATTAGCAGTACCATTATCAGTGACACCATGACATTCACACCATGTAATGGTTAACACGAGTGTCCCTACATTTCCTATTGTATAAAAAGTCTATTTCAATCTAACCATCATAGAGTTTAATATAACAACTAAATTTTCAATTCTAGGCCGCAATGTTGCACTTAAACAAAGCACAACTCAGACCTCTACCTACGTGTCTGATTTACCTTACAACTTCCAGGCATCAGCCGCAGTCAATGGTAACGCGGAAGGAGCTGTTTCCAGCAACTCCTGTGCACGAACAGCTGACGAGGACGGGTCACCGAGCTGGAGTGTGACGTTTGATCAGCCAAAAGTTGTCAAAAGATTTGTTTTGTACAACAGAAATGAAGAGAGTAGGGAGAGAAGTTTTTACGTTTATTTCCTGAAACGACTTTTTTTTAATTATTAAGCATTTCCCTGTTTATAAATTCGACACAGATATAATGCTCAGATGCTGTGAATTTTCTCATGTTTAGAAGATTTTTTAATTTATTTTTATTTACTACAGACTCCTTTAAATATATTATTTTTAAATTAACATTTTCTTTTAAATAAGCAAAGAGCAGTCAGGTCTATCTAGGTAAAATATAACAATTATTTTTCATTATAGCCTTCATTGCCAGATATTATTATAACCCCACCTTGAACAGGATTCCATCCGAAAACATAATAAAAACTAGAGTCCAACCTAAAATCGTGTCCCTTTAAGAAATTGGATGCAAAAATACATGGTATACCCAACAGGCTAAACGATTTCACAAGAAACAGACTCAAACTGAGAAATTAAAATTTAAAAAAAATAATAATTTAATGTCATAATTCTGAGAAGGGTTTTTTTTTCTTAAAAATTTAGTGACTGAATAATTGTTTTGACAGAGTACTTGATAATTTGTTAGCTAAAAGGGTTAATGTTTAATTGTATTTTAGGAAGGCCTTTTGCTGTGCGTTGGAAGTTCTGAAACTTTCTCAATTAATTCGATTTTTATCTTGTTTTGATTTTTTTTTACGGATTGTTTGCTCTGTTTGGATCGGTTAAAACATTTTATCCTTCAAAGTTTTGATTCCAGCAACTCGAATATTTTTTATTATCAAGATCAAAGAATTCACCCACAGAGCGTATACACAATAAATGTCCCAGCTAATGCAAGGGATTCCCCAGTCAACGGAGTCCAAGTCTATGCGACATTTAGAGCTAAAACAGAACTTTTAACTCTTACACTTTGTGAATTTGAAGCCTATGGGGGTAGTGATTTATTCAATTATAGTATAAGATTTATTTTATTTATACTTAAAATAAGGAAAAGCATTTATTATTGTCCAAATTTACATAACTTCTCAATACAAGATCAAAACTATTGCTTCTAACGTTTTATTAAGAAAATTGGCTTATCCTGGAAATACAGATGATGAAATAAGGGTGAGTCATTTCTAAAACCGAAAAACGTCATAGCTCAAAGATTAATGTTATATTTTTATATTAAATTTTATCGGAACAATGTTTGGAAGCATAAAATCAGTCGAATCACAATGATCTCAAAGTTGTTAGCATAGTAAAATAAAGAAACTGTTTTTTTTTCCTTTACAAGTCTAATACGCTGTCTTAAATTAACAATGAATTAACAAATCGCTGATAATATACATCCTCAACATACCTACATTTACATATTGGCTCGTATCTTTTATTAAATTTTTATGAAATCTGTCCTTAAAAAAGATATATAGAGCCCCAATATTTCTATTATTAGACTTCCGGTAAATTATGACCAAGCCAATACTTGCACTGTGTCACAATTCCTATGATTTTTAAAAAAAATATAGTCTTCATCTTTAAATTTCCGAAAATACAAAATACACAAACAAATTGTCTGATTAAAATAACAATTTGTATTAATTAAAGCTTTATTACTAGTCCATAAGTAAACATTTCAAATAATACATTCATCGAAAAAAATGAAAAACACGTGTCTAAATTAAAATTACATTTAATATTACTTTCTATATTCTTTAAATTCCCATTTTTTATCTATTATTATTAAAGTTAAATATTATTTTAACGTTTTTGCAAATACACCTAAATCTTATAGAATGTGTCTCTGGAAAATGGGGTCTAGAATTTAACAATGAATGCAACAGCAACTGTAACACAGCGTGCCATGCTGAAACTGGTGCGTGTCTTGTCTGTGATGGATACAGTAATCGACAGTGTGATACGCGTAAGTTATTTCATATGTAATACAAATGACTTGATTATAATAACTGATTGAGTGACTTTTTGGGCCTGGAACACATTTTGTGATTGTTATCTTACCAAAAAAAAATGTTTCTAAATAAGACAATTTATAAATTTTATTTCGAGGTCCCCTGAATATTATTCATTATGTGACATAAAGATGTAGGCACAATGACATTATGAAGTCGTGTTTGATTTTAAGGAAAAACTGCATTTTTTGGTAATACAAAATACAAGCAATGCATGCGGCTTTATTTGCCGCTTGTTCAAAAAATTTGCTGCTCTTCTTACAGTTAAGATACATGGGCTTAACATGGGGTGACTTCAGGGCCAGGAGGGACAGTTAACCCTTTCTCTCATGAATGAATGGCATAGTCGTTTTTTTGTAATCGATTCTTCAGTCGGCCGCCTTAACATTTTTATTATGCTTTATTACTTTGAAAATAAATACTCCTTTACTCATTCATTAAGGCATTCAATTAGTTTCTTGAGTTATAACTGTTTTTCAAGCCATGTTTACACAATTTATCAAAAGTAGTACAATTTTCTGATTAATTTAATTTATTATACTTGGTTAGTTTCTATTTCATAAATTAAGCTTGCGTTTAATGAAGTGTCACATTTACAACATTGTCAATAACAATAGTAAGGATCAGTTTGGCTTGAAGGTAATATCATTTCAGTAAAGCCCTAAAACTAGCAATTAACCGTTAATATTTTACAGAAGATTTGACCAGTTTTCAATCAGCGAGAATTACAACAAATACTGATCTTTCAAATACAAGCTGGCTAACTGATGGAGATGACTTCACGTGTAACCACTGATGGCAACATGGAGACCGTTGCTGTGACTTTGAAAGATACATTTCCATTTACCTGGTTAAGATTAGTCGTCAAGGACAAGTGTAAGACACTTTTTATCCGAATTAACAATTTTTTAGGCGAATGATTTAGCAACACTGATATTTCACAGCAAATATTAACATTTAGCAAAAGTACCTGGTTTTAAGATAGTTTATTTCTGTGAGCGTTAGGCTACGCATTTACGATTTCATGTCTGCGTAATATATGTAGCCTTAAAATTAAAAGTGAACATTTTAGTTATTGTCAAGTGTATCAATAATAAGTATTCGAGCTGTTTGCGTCTAGTAGTAATGTTAGTATGTGTAGAAGTAATATGTATATTAAATTATTTTATTAGGACTACGAAGAATATCGTTTATAAAATACATTTATTTTCAAGCCCACTAGAAACTGTGCAAGGAAAATACTTGAACATTTTTGTTATTTCTAAATATCATCAAAATTAAAATGTTGCCCTTATGCAATTATTACAAGGCATCTGCACATAAATTTAACTACTCTACTTTTTTCCAACAGCCATTTTTACCATATAATCAATAGCATTGACCCTTACGTTGCGCATTTTTAAAGTAATTTTCCTTTACACTTTTAATTCAGTAATGCATATATTTATTTTCAATCTATAACAATGAATTCATAATTCCTAACATTAGAGTGAGTTTGCTGGCATCTTCTTTATGATTCAGTTTTTAACTCACAGAATAATAATAATTATGATGTATCTAAACAACAGGCGACTGGAAAAATTTAACAATCACCTTCAAAGCAAGTGATATAGCAATAATCGATATGACTTGCAACAACCAACAAGTCTTCCTTGTAGACGATCGCACAATAGATGTGAGGTGCAATGTGACGGTAGATGTGCTGCAGGTGATCATAAGAGGAGAAGGTGTCCCGTCATTATGTTCGCTTTACATTAGTGGTGGTGAGCTTATCTATGTATGTAAAAATCAAAGTATGTATGTATGTATGTATGTATGTATGTATGTATGTCCTTCATAGCTGACTAAACCATTCATCCGATCACCATGAAACTTTTGGAGACTTTTGAGTACGCTCCTGGGATGGTAAATGGCTACTTTTTATGCAAAATTTAACACTCATGGGGTGCCGGGGGGCCATAATATGATTTTTTTCTAATATGAGCTATATAAAAATTAGTTTAAGCGTTAGCTATTAGGTAAACTGATGGTATTTAACCAAACTTTGGATATAATAACTTGGTAGCCGATATTGCAATACTATAGGGCACTAATTTCCTAATGTACATTTCTTCGGGGCTGTGGGCCCAAAATGTCTTTTTTTTTATAAACGTTTAAGATTGTATTCCCCATTAAAGTATTAAAGATCTAGATAAATATAGAGAAACATATCCGCTATGAAATTGATTGAAATAAACAGGTGTTTTAAACTTGACATTTTGCACTAATGGGGCCCTTAATGTCATTTTTTGCTAATATGAGCTATATAAAAATTAGTTTATGTGATAGCTACTGAGTAAATGAATTGATCTTAACCAAACTTTGTATATAAAAACTTGGTAGCCCATATTAAAATAATAAGGGGCACTGCACGTCTTATGTCCAATCGTTCAGGGCTGGGGGCCCCAAATGTCTTTTTTTCGAATATGTTTGAGATATCATTTGCCATTCTATTTTTAACGATCTTGAGAAATATATCAATGATGTAACTGAATTATAATGAACAGCATGTTGAAATTTACATCTTACATCGATTGGGCCGGGAGCCCAAAATGTCTTTTTTTAGTATATGTTTGAGATATTATTTGCCATTCTATTTTTAACGATCTTGAGAAATATATATATGATGAAACGTGTATATCTTCAACCGAATGGGCCTGGGGGCCCTTAATGTGCTTTTTCCTTATCTATACTAATAAAAGGCAAAGTCCTGGCTCACTCACTGATTCATTACTAATTCTCCAACTTCCCGTGTAGGTAGAAGCATGAAACTTTGGGAAGTTGTCGAGTAGCCTCTCGCAACGAAAATTGGAGTAAAAGAATTTTAAAAAATAACACTCATGGGGGCCCGGGGCCCAAAAACGTTTTTTTTTCATTATATGGCCTATATAAAATTTGAAAATCAGAAAATCACCAATTCTCCTATTTCCCGAGTATGCAGAAGCATGAAACTTTGGGAAGTTGTTGAGTACAATCCCGCGATGGTAACGGGTGAAAAAATATTTAAATTATTACTTCCTGGGGGCCGGGGGCCCAAATTAAGTTTTTTCCTAATATGAGCTATATAAAAACTGAAAATCACAAATTCTCATATTTCCCGTGTAGGTAGAAGCATGAAACTTTAGGAAGTTGTTGAGTACAATGCCGCGATGGTAACGGGAGTAAAAAATAGTTAAATTATCACTTTCTTGGGGCCGTGGGCCCAAATGAAGATTTTTCCTAATATGAGCTATATAAAAACTAAAAATCACTAATTCTCCATTTCACATGTAGGAAGAAGCATGAAACTTGGGATAGTTGTTAAGTACACTTCCACAATGGTAACAGGTAAAAACAATATTTAAATTATTACTTACTGGGGGCCGGGGTTCCAAATGTTGTTTTTTCTTATATTAAAACGGACTCATCATTAATTCATGGATTTCCCGTGTAGGTAGAAGCATGAAACCTTGGGAAGTTGTCAAGCAGCCTCTCTCGACGACAAATGGCGTAAAAGAATTTTAAAAATCACCTTCATTGGGGCTGGGGCCCAAAATGTTTTTTCCTCTCTTATGGGCTATATAAACATTTGAAAATCACTAATTCTCCTATTTCCCGAGTATGCAGAAGCATGAAACTTTGTGAAGTTATTGAGTACACTTCCGTGATGTTAACAGGAAAAAAATATTTAAATTATCAAAGACTGGGGGCCGGGGGCCCAAATGAAGTTTTTCCTTAAATGAGCTATATAAAAACTGAAAATTACAAATTCTCATATTTCCCGTGTAGGTAGAAGCATGAAACTCTGAGAAGTTGATAAGAACACTTCCGCGATGGTACCAGGCGAAAAAACTATTTAAATTAACACTTACTGGGGGCGGGGGGCCCAAAAGAAGTTTTTTCTAATATTAAAAACTGACTCATCACGAATTCTCCAACTTCCCGTGTAGGTAAAAGTATGAAACTTTGGTAAGTTGTTGAGTACCCTCTCGCAATGCAAATTGGCGTAAAAGAATTTTAAAATTCAATCTCATGGGGGCCGGGGACCCAAGAGCGTTTTATTTTCCTTATACTGAAAATCGCCTTATTCTCCACTTTCCCGTATAGGTAGAAACATGAAACTTAGGGAATTTTTTGAGTCCACTCTCTCGATGGTAGCATGCAAACAAAATATTTAAATTATCCCTCACTGGGGGCTGGGGGCCCAAATGTACTTTTTCTTATATAAAAACTGACTCAAATCTAATTCTATGATTTCCCGTGTAGGGAAAAGCATGAAACTTTTGAAAATTATTGAGTACACTCCCGCGATGGTAACATGCCAACAAATATTTAAATTTTCACTCTCTGGGGGCCGGGGGCCCAATTTTTGTTCTTATATAAAAAATTAATCAGCACAGATTCTCCATTTTCCCGTGTAGTTAGAAGCATGAAATTTTGGGAAGTTGTTGAGTTCATTCCCGGAATGGTAACAGGTTAATTTTTTTTGTTTAATTATCACTTACTGGGGCCCGGGACACAAAAATAATATTTTTAACTTATATGAGCTAAATTACAAAAACAAAAAAACAAAAAACACGTTGGATACTGTTTAAATGTATTTTTAAAAAACTTGGAAGATAAAAACTTGATGGCCCATATTAAAATTTGTTAGGGCATTAAAATTATGTTTTTTCAATATTTTGTAGCCTAGGGCCCCCAATCTCTTTTTTGTAAACGTGTAAGACATTTTAACCATTCGATTTCACTCAATTTTAAAAAAAAATGTTTACTAACAAATATATTCATCATAATCCAAATTGAAATAAGCTGTTGTTTTGAAATAAGGGCCGATAGGGCCCCCGGTCCTTATTGTAGTTTTTTTTAAAGACGTATTAATTGTAAATGTATTTTATTCATCCCACGGCCATTAAAATTTAGGCAGCTTTTGTATACGCTCCATCGAAGGTTTCTGGCATTAAAAGTAAAAGTTTTAAAAACACCACTTATTCTGGGCTTGGGGCCCGTATGCCATATTTTAACATAAGTTATATAAAAGGTAATTTAAAATGTGGCTACTAGGTAAATGGATGAACTATGGCCAAATTTGATTTAAAAAATAAAATACAATTATATAGGGTAATGAACTTCAAGCGTCTGTTCCTTTGAGACCGGGACCCAAAATATATTTTTTCGTAAACATTTAAAGCTTTGTTACCTTAAAAATAATTTAAATAAATATAGTCACATTTCTCTATCATGACCTGATATTGAAATCCTCAGACCTTATGAGATATGCACATCCTGCATCCATTTTGCACGGGGCCCGTAATGTCATTTTAGTACCCATTTTATTTTACACAACCTTGACAAATATTGACAAACAAGTATATCGATCATGATTCAGACAGAAATCTATTGGTGTTTTGAATTGGTGTGAAACGGGTTTTCAACGCTTACTAAAATTCTAACTTCCGCCACGGAGCGCGGGGATTATGCTAGTCTATATATATAAAAATCAAAGTATGTATGTATGTCCTTTATAGCTGACTAAACAATTCATACAATCGCCATGAAACTTTTGGAGACTTTTGAGTATGCTCCTTGGATGGTAACTGGCAACTTTTTTGCAAAATTTAACACTCATGGGGTGCCGGGGGCCCATAATATGATTTTTTTCTTATATGAGCTATATAAAAATTAGTTTAAGCATTAGCTATTAGGTAAATTGATGGATCTTAACCAATCTTTGTATATAACAACTTGGTAGCCAATATGAAATACTATAGGCAGTAATTTCCTAATGTCGATTTATTTGGGGCTGGGGGCCCAAAATATCTTTTTACATAAACGTTTAAGGCTTTATTCCCCAATTTAAGTATTAAAGATCTAGATAAATACAGAGAAATATATCCGCTATGAAAATGATTGAAATAAACAGGTGTTTTAAACTTGACATCTTGCACTAATTGGGCCCTGGGGCCCTTAATGTCGTTTTTTGCTTATATGAGCTATATAAAATAGTTTATGTGATAGCTACTAAGTAAATGAATGGATCTTAACCAAATTTTGTATATAAAAACTTGGAAGCCCATATAAAAATAAAAAGGGCACTGCACGTCTAATTTCCAATAGTTCACGCCTTGGGGCCCCAAACGTCTTTTTTTCGAATGTGATTGAGATATTATATGTCATTCAATTTTTAACGAATTTGAGAAATATATACATGATGAAACTGATTAAAATAAACAGCATGTTGAAATTTACGTCTTAGATCGAATGGGTCGGGGGCCCCAAATGTCTTTTTTTTGTTGTATACTCTAAGATATTATCTCCAACTCAGTTTTTAAAGAACTTAACAAATATATCAATGATGAAACTCAATTTAAATGAACAGGTTTTCAAAATCTACATCTTGAACTGAATGGGCCGGGGCCTCTTAATGTTTTTTCCTCATATTAGCTAGATAAAAATAGTTTACGTGTTAGATAATGAGAAAATAACTGGATTTTGACCAAATTCCGTATTTAAAAACTTAAGAGCCTATATTAAATTACTATAGGGCACTGAACTCATAATGTCGATTTCCTCGGGGTTGGGGGCCTTGAATGTGTTTTTTTTACTAAACTTTTAAAATGTGTTTTCCCCATTCAATTTTACACGATATTGGGAAATATAGATTAAAATATTTATATATTTGTTATGAAATTGATTGAATGAACAGATTTTCGAACTTCATATGTTAAACTTATGGGTCCGGGGACCCTCAAATTAATTCCTTTTTTAACTATATGTCTTCCTTTTTACTGAGATTGTTGCAACGCACGACGGGTCTGCTAATATATATATATATATATATATTTCTAGCTTATTTGAATCTAATTCAATTTTAATTATTTTTTTTAAACAACATTTAATGCTTGATTTTTAAATAAAATAGTTTGACTTTTTCGATCTACTTGTTACATAAAAAAAATATTTAGAAAAAAATTGAAAAATAGAAAATTAGAAACATATTAATGTATGTTAATAACCGACCGCTAAAAGGGTCTTTGTAACTACAGAAATCATATGAATCTACCCACCCTCGTTTTTAAGTTGTCCTCTTGGAATGCGAATGACGTAAAGTGTAAGTGTGGTTGAATGTGGGAGCAGGTAAGAGCGCAAACCAATACACGACAGCGCTGTTACACTCGGCCTCTTTAAAAAGAGGTCCAATCCTGTGATTGTAAAAAAAAATATATATATATATTTTGAATGCTAATAATTCTCCAGTAGCAAGGGGTAGTAGTTCATCCCTTATTGCAACCCAAAAAAAACAACTTAAAAATTACTTTTGAATAAAAGAGTATGAAGCATGAAAATGTTTTCCATACTATAATGTAAATAAATATATTGGGGGAAACTATTAATAAGAAACTCAACTGAGGACAAGTCTCTTTGAAGCCAAAAATACTGAAAAATTGCCATTGATCGTCTATGTACCATCATGGTCATTAAAAGCGATTAACTGAAATTTATCAGTCTTCCGATAATCCTTAAACATTTTTGGCAACATTTTAAGGTAATTTCAAAAGTGTTTATATATGATCACAAAACAATGTTCAAATTACATTTTATAAAAAATGTTTAACATTCGAATCGCAATATAATGGGGCAGTCTCCAAACTTTTCAATACATATCTTATTACACATCGTGTAATTGTTCTTATTAACGTTATCCTGTAGATCTGTATAATATCCATTTGGGACTTGAAGGGCTCCTAAATAAAAAAGTATGCCTGCAAGTCTATCTTGTTATTTGCAGTAGCATGACACAGTATGAACATTAAAGAAATGCGTCGGAGTTTTACTTCTGATAGCGTCAGGGAAAAAAAACATTACTTATTAAAAAGCAATCGTATTTGTCAAAGCAATCGTATTTGTCAATCTCAATAAATAAAACAGATTTAACTCTAGGTGACCTGAAGAAAAAGAAATATTTATGAGTTAATTAGTGTGGAGAGCGGAAATATTAGATTTTATAGGGTTAAAAATCTTTAATATAAACTCTTCTGTACTCTTAAAAATCATTTTCTTTTCACTTCTTTTCACATAGGTCGAAATGTAGCGTTACAACAAAGAGACTATCAAACCAGCACGTACACAAATGGGGATCAAACGAGTAGTCAACCATCAAACGAGTAGTCAACCATCAAACGAGTAGTCAACCATCAAACGAGTAGTCAACCATCAAACGAGTAGTCAACCATCAAACGAGTAGTCAACCATCAAACGAGTAGTCAACCATCAAACGAGTAGTCAACCATCAAACGAGTAGTCAACCATCAAACGAGTAGTCAACCATCAAACGAGTAGTCAACCATCAAACGAGTAGTCAACCATCAAACGAGTAGTCAACCATCAAACGCAGTCGATGGAAATATTGATGGAAATTTCACTCACGACTCCTGTTCACACACAGCTGATGGAGATGAGACGCCAGCATGGAACCTGTCCCTAAACCATCAATATGCCATCAACAGATTTGTTTTGTATAACAGACTCTTTAACGGTAGATTAAAAAAAAATTAGTTTGATATGTATCATCATTAAACAATGTGATGTTTACAACATTAATTCACAATGATATTAAATAAATTCAAATATGTAATCTCGACACTATAATTTAAGTGAGAATTGTAATTTAAATTTAGCTTCTATTTATTTACTATGAACTTAAAGTAAATTAATATCATTGCTTTTACTTTCTCGTTTACGGAGCAATATGTATATATTAGGGCTGCGGAAATTATCGATTAATTTCTCGATTTATCATTAAAAATTTTATCTATTAAATATCGATTAAAATAATTTTAATCGATAAAAATTCTATTAAAATTTAAGAAAATATTTCTAATATTATTTTTAATTTTTTAGTAATAAATAATTAATTATTGATAATTAATAATAATTTATATTTATATTTTTACGTACAAACATCTCCCGCGTAATATTTAAGTTTATTTTATTAATTTATGTGGACCGGCAGAAACTAAATTGTGGACAGACAGGAATGAAAGCAAGTTAATAAAAACGTGGTAAACATGGCTGACACTGCCAGCGCAGGGAAACAGGGGAAATAACTCAATAATTTTTTTTTAAAGTCAATTACCTGTTTTTGTTACTTCCCTTGAAATATTCAGTTTAATGACGTCATAAATTTCTATTTTTGGCTTTAATCGAAAGTATCGATTAATTAATCGATAATTTTTCTAAAGTTAACGATTAAATTTAAATTAATCGATAATATATATAGATATCCCTTTGAGTTTTCATTTTTTTTAAAACTAGTTATTGCTATAAATCATCTTAAATTAAAAAAAATGATGTATAAAGTTGCTTACACTGCATGTAAACTTACGTTTTAAAATTTAATTACACTCTTACTTCTTGCTTTATGAAACACTCCAGGAGTTGGGGAACGCTTAAAACATTTCCAACTTTCAAGTTTTGGCTCCAACAACATTTTAGCGTTCACTTACGAAGACCCACGAGATTCAGATGAAATGTTGTACAGAGTGACGGTGCCATCGGAGTTAAGAGACGTTCCTGTCATTGAAATACAAATTAAAGCTGTGGCTAAGGTCTATAACTACACCTATCCTGTCCTTACACTGTGTGAGTTTGAAGCTTACGGTGGTAAGAAAATCACTTGTACTTCTTTAAACATCATTTTTTCATCAACAGCTTTGTATCAAGTCATACAGCTATTGTGAACTTAGAAATATAGATAATGACGGTGTTAAAGCAATTTGATAAAAGTAGTAAAGGTTACTGTATATACATAACAATATCCCCATAAATTAAAGAAAACCATAAAACACACTCCAGCAAATGAATCGTCGGCATACATCCGTCTCATGAGACGATCGGGCTTCACCGTTGGGTTGGGTTGCATTTCCTCGTGTGGCTGTGCAGTCCTATCCCTGAGTGACAGTCTTTATCACAGCTTTGGCACACGAGTTCTGTGCTTCCCAATGTTTTGGCCTTTCTCCTAGCTCCTCTGGCTGTAGCCGCCTCAATCCTTCGCTCCCCTGCCACTATTTCACCCTCTTTGACAACTGTGCGTCAAGTGGATCGGTTTTCTGCTTTACACTCCCAGTCGCTTGTGCGTATACTGGCTGCGTTCATGTCTCTCTAGAAGACATTTTTAAGGCGAAGACGGGGGCGGCCTGTCATCATCTTTCCCGATGCCAGTTCTCCATACCGGAGGTCCTTGGGTGATGCGACCCGGGCTCATTATTTTTTTACATGTCCTAGCCATTTTAGGCGTCTTTCACTAAGGAATGAGAACATGCTTTGTTTATTGACACGCATCAGGACCTCATAAAATGAATACCTTATCGCATATTTCTGCATTAATTTCTCTTAAGATTAATTATTTTTATAGCCAATAATTTCTCATGTGGTTGATCAGTTTTAAACATATGTTGTTATTGTGTTTAATATTTATGTTTCTTACAATTTCTTTAAGATTATACCAATTTTCCATATGAAAAACACGATTAAATTTGCTCTTATTTCACAATTTGTCACAAATTTAAAAAATTCATAATACTTTTAGAAACCTCATTTGTATCGTTTGAAAATACATTGTAAATGATGCTTAAGATAATAATATAATATATTTCAGAATGTGTTCCTGGAACATGGGGCCTAGAATGCAACAATATATGTGACATCAGATGTAACACATCATGTCATGTAGAAACTGGAACATGTCAAGTTGATAGTGACTGGAGTATTACCGTATGTGATTCACGTACGTAGTAAAACATACTTTTATTTTTTTTTATTTAATTATTTTAATTTAATATTCTTATTCTACATTTTGTTGAAATTAGTATTCGCCAGTTTGCTTATATTCCTCTTTTAAAAAAACTGTTTTTAATACTTTATAACATTATCTATAGCTTTTTTCTTTCATTAAAAAAAATAATTCGTGCACTCATCGTAAGCGTCATTTAAACTCATCAGAAATCTTGATTATGTTCTTTATTTAAAAAAAAATTATTCTTTTTAAAAAAACTATATTTTTAACTAAGTACTATATCTGTGTTAGGATCAGTTTTAAGAATGATAATAATGAAGGAATGTTAGTGCCTATATTTGTTTCTGATGTCATGCATATTTTTTTTAAATATCAGAAAGGAACGTTGATACGACCGCAATCGCTCTCGGAGTTGGTCTTAGTGTTGGATGTTAGCTTATTGAGTCACTACTTGTTGCGATCTACTGTTGGAGACGTAAAGGGAGACGAGCACCAGACACCGTGGTAACTCATCCTCCCGAATCAGAAAATAAAAAGAAAGTTAAATGTTTATCACCTGCTGGAGACAATCATGAATACGAAACAGTTGGTCCCATGGGTAAGTAATGATAGAACAATCTTTATTTCATCCAATGGCTTGATATCTAATGTCTCATATAATAAATTGCTTCAAAAAACGGCTGTCTATTAATATATTTATATATATCCTTAAGTACCAAAATATTCTTATGAGCTTGTTTATACTTTCTTAAAACCTATGGCAAAACTTAAGAAATATCCAGCTACTCCATCTGTTTGGAAGAAGTGAATAACATTTACTGGCTTTGGAACTTTTCTCAAAACTTGCATTTTATATTTATTCTTTTTTCTTATTTTCTTTTTGTGACAAGTGGGCATGAAATTAAAAGTTTTACCTTACTTTCAGGAACCAGGCTGCAATGCCAACAATGTGAGTCCTTGTTTTTGGTTGGGCAGTTTCTTACTTATCGGGGCCACCAAATATATTAGTTTAATCCTGTATGGTTATCATGATATTTTAACATTTAATATTTATGGTTTAAAGATTAATACTAAAAGAAATTGTTTTCAGTACTTATTTCAACAATTCAATTTAAGATGGAGAATTAGACTGACGTTATGTATCATCACCTTTTGCAATGAAAAACGGCAAAAATATCTTTGAAAGTTAAAAAGAAATATAGAAAATAAAAATTTAATATTTTAAAAAATGAATTTTTTCTTATTTATGGAATTTGAATTTCAGAAATTGCAAGCAAGTGTATGTGATAAACAATTCAGCACGACCTTTATATTCCAATTGTTTTGATATCTTATCAAAAACATAATACTTTTTCAGGTAGTTTTGGCGACACTGACAAAAATACTGGGGATCATTATGATTACATTGAAATTGAAAACGAGGCTCCCGGTCCAACAAAAGATGACGGTTAACGATCTGCGCCCATCTTGGAAAATCATTCGCATGAAAATATTGTCATCACTGATGGATATGAAAATATCATAAATAATTGAACAGAATGAATTAGTTTTCATCGTTAATTTATATATTTTTGAATTTCATACACTCAATTCTGTGATTGTACATTTATAATTTTAGAAGCAATATTTGTACATACCACATATTTATTTCTTATAATAAATACACATTATTACTCCTTCTTGCTGAGAAAACACAATTATGTAATAATAAAGTCATTTAAAATATTTATGGAAGGTATGGAAATTAAACGATACTCTGTAACGTATTTTTAAATGCAGCGTAATGTTTACGTTTGTAAAGAAAGTATTTGTCTGCAAGGAAGCAAGAATATAAATATACAGCGTGTACGGACTGCAACAGTTTAAAACATCTGCTTTTAATTCGGCTTATTAGTTATGGGGACGCGGTGGTCGAGTGGCAGCGCACTGGACTGTCGTATCGATGGTCACGGGTTCGAATCCGTGTGAAGGCAAGGGTTTGTTCCCTAGGGCGTCCCTGAGTCACCCCGCTCCGAATGGGTACCTAACACTACATGTAGTTAGGCGGCTGGGTAATGCGTGGAACCCACAAAGCCGTGGCCTGTGAATGCTGCATCACTTGCCAACAGATCATCTGTCATGGTCTGTGGACGCAACTATCTTCTGCATAGAAGGAGCGTCTGTATTGATAGGATAGGATAGGATAATGTTAGTTTAAGAGGCTTAGCCATAAAATATATATCAAAAATAATTTGTTCATCAATACTTCGCAACAAAACGTTAATTCGAATC
This sequence comes from Ampullaceana balthica, assembly GCA_944989445.1. NCBI lineage: Eukaryota > Metazoa > Mollusca > Gastropoda > Lymnaeidae > Ampullaceana > Ampullaceana balthica. The sequence goes on along the minus strand of CALYLW010002659.1, from coordinate 18,092 downwards.
TTGAAAGCAATTTTAACTATGCCAGCTTATATAAATCATTAAAATTCTTTGGTGTCAAATTTCCGAATCACCTGCTTTTAAAATTTGTTTCTTGTTTTTTAAGAGATTTAATATAATGAAAAATTTCATGCCGGAAAAATTATGTGTCTGCGATTGATAATCGCTTATTCACCACTCATTTGTATAGTATACATAATATAATTAAGTAAACGACATAAATACTTTTATTTATTAGCTATTTTTGTATGTATTTAGGAGTATTTCCAAATGTATAAAATCTGTATAAAACAGTCTAACTGAAAGTACGTTTACCTATTTAAGATATATGTATTAGACTTTAAAATAAATTAATTCCTTCTCATAGAGGTAAAAAAATTGTTTTTCAATTTAGTAATACTGTTTATTTTTTACTTTAATTTGAGACAAATAACATATATTGTTTTAATAGTAACTATGTGCATTTTTAAAGTAAAGAATTCGAAAACTTAAATAGAAATGTATCAGGTGGTTACTAAAGTAAAGTCATGGTTTGTGCAAGGGATAACAAAAAAAAACATTTTTTTTTAAATCGAATATAAATATATAAATTTGCTCGATTGTAATCAATTAGTACTCTTTTTTCTGGTAATCTGATTTACAATAATAAAAATATAAAAAACCCGTAAAAAACAAAATTTTGACTATAGATCTAAATCCTTTATGTACGTGAAGTAACTAAAAGAATGTTCATTATTATACGCAGCGCAAGACCATCCAAAAATACAAAATTGTAGTTGTGTCGTAAAACATGTTTAATATAATGCGCACCGATCAGGAATATGTTTATAAAAAGTGTTGTCAATAAAATACGCACCTTATTGCGCGACAGAAAGGTTGTTCAATATAATGCGCACCCTTACACTCTATCTCAAAAAATAACATGATACATTGGAATAAATAAAATAATCTAAAAAATCAATAATTCAATTACGGTACATGTGATCGATCTGAAATTTTTAAACTTTGTTTTTATCATTGGTACAAAACTGCCTGAATAATTTCAGCTCGCTAGCTTAAGAGGAAGTGGGTTAAAAATCGATCCAAAGTTTTGGCGACGACAAGCAATCAAGGGTTCTACCAGACACCACGAGTTAATATAAAGGATTTAATAATACGACTTTAAGATAAATTCAATAAATTATTACTGTTTTGTATCAGACATCCAAACAGAATATTACAATATATGGAACAAAATTGAAGCAAGAGATTATGTATTGCGACTTATCATTTTAGGAGTTGTCCTAAGGAAAAAACTATGGACATTATATGAAAAATAACAATTATCCAAGTTTAATGCCTTACATTTTTTTCTATTTAAAAAGGACAATAACTTATTTATTCTTAACATTAAAAACAGAGATCGTTGTGTCTACACCAAAATCAAATAGACTTTAAAAAATACATATTGTAACGATATATAACTTTATATTTCTCTTTCTATGTAGGCGTTCTCACAATAATTAATCTTGTGTACAATAATTCACTGAAGAATTCGTTTATCCAAAACAACTTTAATATATATATATATATATATATACACACAGATATAATTTTAGGTCATAAAACGTGGAAATCTGGATTCATTTATCACACAACCTTCCTCGTCGGAAGTCTACACACAACTCCTCGCCCAACACTTTCAACCAATAGAAATGCTCCTTTCTTCCCGCGTCCACCATACATGTGACCTTACGTCACAAAATTATGTTAATCAGATGTGACACATATTTTATTAATTTTTTAAAAAAAGGATTATTTAATTATTCCCACACCATTTTATTATAATCTGTTTTTGCTCAGGATACAAGAGTTTACATATAAAAAACAACCCACAGACACACACCCAACTACAGATATGTTATTTATTCATTTGTATTAACATTAAAAAGATAGCAAGACACGGAACGATACGCCTTTTGCACCAGGAAGTTGAAAGTCTTCGGTAAAGCTTGTGTCAATAAGCATAAGAAGAACAGCGACCTTCAAATTATTCAAGGTAAAAATTACTCGTGTGGGTGCACCTAGACAAAGAGTGTATTTGTTCAAGGCATGAAGCTGTAGGATTCTTGTTGGTACTTATTCACCCCATTTTAGATATTACGTTAAGTCAATGGCTTAAAGAGTATGTTTTACTAAGCTTGGTTTTCAAAAAATATGCTTAGATAACCAAGCAAATGGATCTCAGCACATTTGAGAGTTTTACCATGTTTACTGCATATTAGAGACAAAAAATCTGATTCCTTACACTTTAAAAAAAATAGTTATTACATTAGCACACTTGTTTTCGTTGAATAGATGCAGCATTTTTAGCAAAGGAATTATTATGGGTTTTTTTCCAATTTTTATAATTATTTTGTATGACTTTGAACTCAATGATTTTTGTTTTTCAGAGTCTTTACGTCGTCTGTAATCACTCTATTGGAAAATATAGTATTAAACATCAGTTCAAAATTATTTTTTTTTAAATTTAATCCCATTATCTTTGGACGAAATTGAATATCATCTGTGCTATTCAAAATGAAAGGCAATTTCTAAAAGACCTCTTTTTGCTTTAATATATACACAGAACTGTAACATATTCATGAACATTTAATACCCAAATTTTCTTTCAAATTACCTAAACTACAGAGGATTCTTTCCGTACAAAAAAAATGATTTTTAGTGTTGAAAAATAGATTATAATTTATTTTTTTCATAACTGAAATGTTATTTTTCTTTCCTACAGTGCTGAAATTATTTCTTTAATTGCTATTGTTTTTCGCGCATGAGCAAAACAAATGTTAAAATGTAAAATAAAATTGAACACAACATGTACATCCAATTTAGATAATTGCTTTGGAAATTTAATAAATTAAGAAAATAGTTTTGAATACTTTATCGGCAGAACAAATGGAAAGTTGTTTAACTTCTACAGCTTCCAATGATTAAAAAAAAACAAGTAAAATTCATACTTTGCTCTTCTTGAGGCGAATCGGTCAATATTTTATAATTAACCATTCAATTTTCATGTCTATCTCAAACCTCAAATATATTTTTAGATGTTTCTTTTTCTATATTTAACCAAACACATTGGGCGTACGAAGAAAAATTAATTTAAAAATACTTATTGTAGTTATTAAATATAATAAGGGTTTAGATTGATTTATAAGTTTTTAATATGTGGGTGAGTAGATTTGAAGTGGAATTTCGTAAGCTATGTCTATTTGATTGGGAATTGATTGAGTTTGTTAGTGAGGGTGGTGTATAGTTTTGTTGTTTTGAGGGTGTTTGTTTTTGTTTTGTTGTGGTTGGTGGTGTGGGTAGTATTTATGGTTTGTGGGGTTGTATGGGGATTTTAGGGGTTATAATGGGTGGTGGGGAGAATTGTAGTGAATTTTAGGAGGGGGGGAGGGGGGGGGGTTGGAGGGGATTGGGAGGAGGGTATTGATGGGAGTGAATTGAATGGAGTTGGGTGGGGGATAATTATAGTAGATTGGTGGGGGGTTTTAGTTGGGGGATTTAGTGGGGGTGTGGTGGGTTGGTTTGTATTGTTGTGTGATTGTTTGAATTTTTGTTTTTGTGATGGGAGTTGAGTTTATAGGGAAGAAAGGAGGTATAATTTGTGGCCCGCCCTTTTTAGGCATCGTCCATAAATGGCGTCACGCACCTGGGGCGGGGAGGGAAGTCATACACTTGTGATGATGTGTGACGAGGGGGGTGTGCTTGAGAAATGTGACGTAACGTGAAAACGCGCAACTTTAAATAATATTTCCACTTAAATATTGATTACTGACACTTTATTTAAGGACGTATACGTAAAACGCGTGTTACGATATTAGAGTGCAGTCTTGCACTAAAAAACATACCTAAATATCAAAAATTTGATTTGAAACATGCTTATTTTCAAATAGAAAATACGGCTTTTATGGTGGGGGGGTGGTGTAAAAGCTTTATGTCATTTTGAAGAAGGTGTCTAAGTTTTTGTGACAACGTGTGACGAGGGCGGAGGGGGTGAAAAATCAGCCTAATTAGCGTGACGTCATTTATGGACAGAAAATTAGTTAATTATATGACGGTTTTTATAAATAAATAAACATGAATAAATAATTGTAATTGAAACGAAGTTAAATTGGGAAACATGTTAACCATTGCATGCCATATTTACGTAAGCAGTAATAAAAAAGGCCGCATAAGATGATATACATATAAATAAAAATTTATAAAAATACACTATACATTTTTTAAAGGCCACAAGAAAGTTACTGAGGTCGCAGCAATAAGACAAAACATATTCCAACTTAACACACACACAAAAAAACATTATCAATTACTATTATTTTATTTTAAATTCATATATAAGTGTTTGTTTTTTTACAAACTAAGAAAGTCCATACATTAGCATGTAATCATATTTATACATTTACTTTCCTAACTTTCATAATAGAAAAATCGTGTATTATACTATCAAAATGTAAATAATGTGTAATATCTTGTTCTATGGAAAATATTGCAAGATTTTGTTGTCTTAAATGGCTCATTGTTGAACGAAGATAATTTTTATCAAATTCACTTTGGAGAAGCTCTTTTCACAACTAGCGACACTAATAGCAATTGTTGAAAAAATTCATAGCAAAATTACAATTTTGGGTACAGAACTTTACAAATCTTACTGTTGAATAAATTTTAATAGATCAAGAGGGCCTTTCCCCCCGTTTTTCTAACATTATGCCTCTTCTTGTGGTGTAGGTACAGCCATAAAAACCTGGATGCTTTTTTTTTCATTATTGAACTGCAAGATTTTGTTGTCTTAAATCGCTCATTGTTGAACGAAGATAATTTTTATCAAATTCACTTTGGAGAAGCTCTTTTCACAACTAGCGACACTAATAGCAATTGTTGAAAAAATTCATAGCAAAATTACAATTTTGGGTACAGAACTTTACAAATCTTACTGTTGAATAAATTTTAATAGATCAAGAGGGCCTTTCCCCCCGTTTTTCTAACATTATGCCTCTTCTTGTGGTGTAGGTACAGCCATAAAAACCTGGATGCTTTTTTTTAAAATATTGAACTGTTCTTTATCAATGTCAATTAAGTAATTAATTTGATGTTCAAATTCTTCATTTAGTAGGTTACATGGTATTATATACGAATATTTTCTTGCAAGGACTTACAACTCATCAAAGCGTTCTTTTATTTTATTTTATAATCCCATCCATGGATAAATATATTTCCCGTTGTACTTCTCGTTCTAAAGATAGAACCACGTTTTATTAATTTTCCCCACTCATATTTTTTTCTCCTTCTAACTCAGCGTTCATTTGATATCTCTAACTCTCACAAATTGTTTGGCTGATATAACAGTGTTTTTGTATTAGCACATATCTTTGTTCCATGCAATGGGTTTGCATTAATTAAAAAAATTACGGGTTCCCATAAATTGAGATAACATAGAAAAGAAACAAGATTGCATCGAATTGAGTAAATTCCTGCATCTGATCTCGTTTTACTAGTTTCTTCTTCAGATATCAATTTTTCCAAGACGCTTGAAAATTTCAAGTATGTCTTTTTGAAATTATTTATGCCTATTGTTTGTTTATTAACGGAGAAATTTGATTATTTTCATGTTCTTTAAATAAATCTTAATAATTTTCCTAAAATAGACGAACTATTTACAAATTACTTTAATTTGATAGGCGTAATATTTTTAATGAATAACCGTATTTTAATGAAAAACACAAATTATGTGTGCTACTTTAATGCAATAAAAACAAAATATATTTAATTTAATCACGTGCCTTACAATAATTTTCTGAAAACTCAAACAGTAATATAAATTACTACTAGCAAGTTAAACCCCAAATTTGAAACACCATGCCATGTGTATACTTTTTCGCGCATCATTCTGCGAATGTCGAAATTCCACGCAAAAACCACCGTGGCGATATTAATAGCACATATTATTGGGCCCAGCGGTGATGTATTTTTGTGTAGTTTTCTTATAAAAGCGTAATCTGGTCGTATACCACTTAATTTTCAAACAAATCCATACCTTTTTTGAGTGATTTTAAATTTTTGAAGGTTTTGCGTTAATTATAACATCCACTATGTAATCAAACAACAGGTTGCAAATTTCAAATACCCACAAATGCCACCCTTAAATGTGTGCCACCCGGGGCGGACCGCCCCCACCACCCTCCTCTAGCTACGCCACTGTAAAATATAATGGAATCTCCATATCAATGAAGTAACTAAAACTTTTTACAAATGTAATAAGATTATAAAACTAAATGCTACCTTACATTGGTATGACATTTAGAAGGATATTCCTCTTCTGTATAATATCACTAAAAAAAAACTTAGATCAACTAGAACAAATTTAAAAAATGAGCTGCACGATTCATTACTGGAGAATATTCAAAATTAATTTATTTATTTACCTTAAAAAAGTATTGTTTAGAAATTAGAGCTAAGTGCTAATAATACATAAGACATTAATTTCTAACTTAGAAATAGAACCCAAAGATATAGGGCTAAAAAAACTTTTCTTATTCCCTATGAAAGAACAACTACATCCAAATGCTCGTTTTTCCAGTCTGGAACTCATGCGTGACATGGTTTGCTGATAAAACCAGGACAACTAGCACACTATTAATCTTTTGAACTCTAATAAAAATGCAAGACTAGACATAAACCATAGATAAGCGTAGGACGCAATAATCGTCTGGAAATTAAAGAAGGAGCGTCTGTAATTGATAAGATAAGATTTAACATGATTATAAAATCAACGGCAAACGCCAACGAGGAAGACCCAAGCGTACATGGAGACGTAGCATGTTGGACAAGGCTGGAAGGACTGAGAAGAGCTGGGAAGAATTGAAGCGACTAGCAAGGGCCCATGTAGAGTGGCGAGCTTTGACAGAGGCCCTATGTTCCACAAGGAACTCAAAGGACACATGATGATGATGATGATAAAATCAACGAATACAATATAAACAATGTATAGAAATGCACATACACATGTCAAGAGAGATCGCAACTATTACAAGATTGAAAACAAAATCACGATAATTAACCAAAAAATACATCATTTTAAAATGATTCATCAAATAAAATTGCTTTATATACTTCACTAGTAGACCCGTCGTGCGTTGCAACGATCAAAGTAAAAAGGAATAAATTTAAATAAACCAATGAGTGGTATGTTTAAAAATATTTCTGAAGAAATCTTCGTGGAAGTGTGAAAAAAAAATCATAGTTTCATAGCAAACGGATAAATAAATTAATAATTACATAGCTTACAAAAGAAGAAACGATATTAAGGGCCCCGGCCCCAAAATGAGTGATATTATAGCTTTTTTAATTGCCATTGTACTCATTTCTTAAACGTTTAAGATTTTATTCACTATTCAGTCATTAACAATCTTGACAAATAATGACACATGTATCCATTATTATACAAATTGAAATTAACAGGTGTTTTGAACTTTATATCTTGCCCAGAATGGGCCCTGGGGCCCTTAATGTTGTTTTTATCTATTGTACTCAATATATATTCCTAAATATCGTGTAAAATTGAATAGGGAATACAATAATTAAAGTTCAGTAAAAAGACTTTTTCGAAGGAATGGAAATTAAGAGTTCAGTGCCCTATAGTAATATAGGCTCTTAAGTTTTTATATTCTAAGTTTTGTCAAAATCCAGTTTTTTTTCTCAATATGTAACTATCTTAAACTACTTTTTATATACCTACAATTGGGGGAAAATAGCATTAAGGGGCCCTGGCCCATTCGGTGCAAGAGGTCAATTTCAAAAACCTGTTCATTTTAGTTCATTTTTATTGTGGCTATATTTCTCAAGCTCTTTAAAAAGTAAATAGGAAAAATATCTTAAACATATACGAAAAAAGATATTTGGGGCCCCGGCCACGAAGATATTGGCATTAGAAGTGCAGTGTCTATAGTATTTTAATATAGGCTACCAAGTTTTTGTGTGCAAAGTTTGGTGAAGATCTATTCATTTACTAAGTAGCTAACGTAGAAACTATTTTTTATATAGCTCATATAAGATAAAAACGACATTAAGGGTCCCAGGGCCCATTCTGGGCAAGATATAAAGTTCAAAACATCTGTTCATTTCAATTAGTATAATAATTGATACATGTGTCATAATTTGTCAAGATTGTTAATGACTGAATGGTGAATAAAATCTTAAACGCTTAAAAAATGTGAATTTTTGGGCCCCCAGCCCCAAAGGAATGAATATTAGCAGTTTAGTGCCCTATAGTATTTTAATATTGGCTATCAAGTTGTCATATACACATTTTGGTTAAGATCCAATAATTTACACAGTAGCTAAAGCTTAAACTAATTTTTATATAGCTCGTATAAGCAAAACATGACGATATGGGCCCCCGGCGCCCCATGAGTGTTAAATTTTGAAAAAAGTGATAGTTACCATCCCGGGAGCATACTCAACAGTCTTGAAAAGTTTCATGACGATCGGGTGAATGGTTTAGACAGCTATAAAGGACATTCATACACACACAAACATATTTAAATATTTATATATATATATATATATACTTGAAAAATACCCGCACTTTGTAGCGGGAGTGTGCTGACCCTTTATCCAAGTATTAGGTGATGGTTATTACAATTTTTATTTGCCAAGTTAAATTTCAGATTCAACTATTTAGTTAAAATCTTATGAGAAACAGAGATATGCCATTTTACCGCGTGAGTTGTTTTCACTTAATGCAGTGCCTTTTAACATAACCTTACTATTCAAAAGATATGACTTATTAAATAATGATTCTTGCCGACCATAATAACTAAATTTACAATTTCATTCCCACTTGTACAAAATTAACATAACTTATATGTTTTCCGAAAGAGCTCTACCACCCTCGTCACTCAAAAATTTAATATATAATTACGAAACTGCATCGTATCACAATTGTAAGTTATATAATATTTGTAACCACGTCTATGAGATAAAGAACATGTGGCACTATCCCTTTAAAAGGCAAAAGCTAATTGACTCATAGCGCAAATAAACAAAATTATAAATGTACTTTCTAAAATACTATTTTTAAAAAAAACGGTCGTATTAAAATGATATAAAAAAATGTGCACACCATATTTAGACATATAGAAAGCTGGCCGCATAAAATAAAGTCTTGTTATAAAGTAAATGTACTGGACCAAAATAACTCTTCATTTTGACGTATTCATAATTGTCTAAACAGGGAAATAATATTTAACATTTTTATGTCTCTATATTTTACGATTTATATTTACGGTTTATAAGCAATGTGTATAATTTCAAAAAGGAATCTTTTTTTTTGTTCCCTATTTCGGATAAGGCATCATATTTTGTAAATTATATTCAATGCACACACACACACCAGATTTTATATCTGAAAAATAAAATACATTAAAAAAAAAGATTCAACCGTCTGTTAATAAGCGCATCTTAAAAATGATTAAAAGGCAATTTTAGAAATGGCCTATGCTATTCTGAATACAAAGGAATGAACATAAAAACATATTCAATTCGCAATTCATATTAATTAAGCGTTTTCAGGATCACTTCATTAAATTTAGTCAACTTTTGTTAATACGTTCGGTAGCGAAAGTTTATAATGTATAGTGTATATAAAGCTTAAGTAAACAGTTTTAAAGTGTACGTTTATTTGACATAGGCCATCACTTTCAACATAAAATAAACTCGCTACATCTATGGTTTTTAATTAAATGTCGAGTTATGAATTAAATTTTTTAAAATCCCAATTTTTATTCATTGCATGTAAAATATTAATACAATGCATCGTGAAAATAATTGAAATAAAATAATTTAAACGCATATGTAATATATAAAGCTCAATTGATATTTTTATGTTTGTTTGTTTGTATCCATTAAAAAAGGCCACTGCTTTGTTGACATTTTTCCAAAAGATCTCTGCCACTGTCGTCACTAAAAAAGCTGCTCTTATATATTTACGACACTGCAATGTAACACAATTGTAATTAATACAATATTTGCAACAGCGTCTATGAGATAAAGATAATAAAGAAAAATAAAAAAAATTAGGCTATATTCCTAATTTTAAAAAAACAAACAAAACAAATCAATTTTATGTTAAAAATGCATGTGAAACCATCACAATAATCGATTTTAAAAATGGCCTATGTTAATCCATCATCAAAGGAAAGAACATAACATATTCAATTCGCAATACAAAATAATTAAGCGTTTTCAGGATCACTTTATTTAGTTTAATCTACTTATGTTAATAAGTCCGGTAGCCTAAGTTTAAATAGTATAAGTGTATAGGTTATGTAAAAGACAACAGCTTATGTAAAAGACAAACAAAATATAAATGTTATATTAAGAGGACACAGCTAAATTTAAGATGCGTACACGAAAATGTGCGCACAGTAATCAGGCGATAAAAGATTTTAAAACGTGCACCGCTAAAAATGAAGCCTTGAAAAAAATACTGACACAATTATTACATAAATAGGTTTTTCATTAAATGTCGAGTTATGGAACAGAAAATAATTAAAACAAATTCGCAATTAAATTTAAACGTGTAAACAATTAAATCTAATGCATCGTGTGGCAGTTGTAATTAAATATGTTTACGTGTCTATATAATATATAGAAAGCAACAGTAAAGAAAATGACAATTCTTTGTACTACACAGCTAAAATTATGAAGAGTACACGAAAATGTGCGCACCGTAATTAGACATTATAATATTTTTTCAAATGCGCACGGCTGAAAATAAAGTATTGGCATTGGGTAAAAAAAACGTCACCAAAAGTAACTCGCTTTGAACGGCATTTGAACGTCCGCGTAAATTTGTTCAATACAGAAATGAGGTTAAATTTTTTTTTCTTTGTCTCTGCATTTTCTGATTATTTAATTTACGGCATTCGGGCAAAAGGGACAATTACAAAAATTAACTTAAAACCACCTTCAGGGTAAAAGGAACCGTCCTGCCAAATTTGGTCCCCATCCGTCATTTGGTTTTTCCGTGATTGTCTAACAGAAAGTCGAAAAGTGAAACATACAAACATACAAACATGCAAACATATAAACATACAAATATACAAACATACAAACATACAAAGATACAAACACCAACTGAGCTTTATATATTAGATAGTTATACTACATGTAATTTGCTATTAATATTCTATGTCCATACGTTCACTTGTGTACTTTTCAGTAGCAGGTTGTCAAGCTGGCTGGTTCGGCTCAATGTGTCAGTTTCAGTGTCATTGTGATAAGGAATGTGACGTCAGTACTGGTCAGTGTCAGGGAGACTCCAAATGTTCGCTTGGATGGTTTGGCCACGCTTGTCAATATCGTACGTGATTTAAAATATAATCTATAATGTAAAGTGGAACATTACAGTTAAACTAATTGAGATATTTCTCTTTCTTTTTAAAAAAAAATTATCATAAATCTTTCCACCAAAAATTATTACTTATGACATTCACAGAAGATTTGGCCAGTGTAACATCAAGGGGAATAACCGTAACTATTGATGTGTCCAACTCTAACTGGATAACTGACAGAGATGACTCCACCTGCAACCATGACGTCAACCTTCAGGCCATTGTTGTGACGTGGAGTAGAGCGTTGCCGTTCACCTGGTTGAGATTGGCTGTCAAAGAAGTCTGTAAGTGGCGAAAGAAAGTTTAATATATTTTCAATATTGTTCAATCAAAGTACACAATACAATTGGAAAAAATACAGTATAATTCAATACTAAAATGTCATTTCCTATACTTCACCATCCCGGTGTTACAGGCAAGATTAAAACCCCATCAGAATGTACTCCGGGGGTTAAACTGGCCTAGGCCAGAATACACCCTCCCCCACCCCAAATTATATCCCTTTGACAAACATGATTATATAGTAATGAATTGATGAATTTATTTAGACAGTATATTGGTGTTTTAGCTTTGTCAGATGAGGTTGCTCATTTATTAAGTAGTAAAGGTGTTTTATTTAAAATAAATTAAAATTGATAAACTACTTTATATTGCAATGGCTGATAAGTCGGTCACTTTTTTCTTAAAAGGGCCAGGCCAGAATATACCAAACCAGGAGATAGTTAAGATAAAAAAACTTCTAAATGAGTAAGATTTTATAAATTGTAGGAGCCCTTAGCATTGTGAGTGGAAGCCAATTTATAAAGTATTGAACTCAAATTTTAAAAGTCTTTACACTATGAATGTAATAGCCAAACAAAAAAACAACAGAAAAATTCATTTCAAACATAAAATTTATTTAAAAACATAACATGTACTTTCTAAAAGAAAGTAAAACAACATAAGATTTATTTTGAGTTTAAAATATAGTAAATATAAAACAATTCCTCAGGACACAAATTTCAAAAAATTATCTGTTTATTATAAAAATTAAACACATTAGTGACAACACCAAAATGACTATATTTTTGTTACTGCTTTTAAAGATACACTTCATGATCTGTTGTTGACTGCAGATCAAAGCTAGTAGAATATGTCAACTATGTGAATCATCGACTTTTAAAAATCCACGATATCCCAAACGTAAGAGGTTCACTGTTGCCAGGATTTTTACTTTAGTTACCCAAACGCCATCACGAGATATGTGCATATACTCATGTACATTTTGGTTCAAGTAGTCGTGTAGTTGTTTTGTAATTTCATTTTTCTTGTGTTAAGAAGTTTATCTCTGAGGAGGATTTGTTTGTCCTCCGTTTATGATTTAGCCTATGCCCTGAAGTAGCAGTTTCCATCCCTTTTTAAATGCACAGTTTCATTGATGTAAATCTTAAAGTTACTGTCATGGAAGATGTTTCTCTAGGGTTACATGTTCAAAATTCAACCACTAAGTAGGGATCGTTTCCAGTGTCGTTCCATCTTTGAGCCGATATGATGAAGACGGCGCTGATTTTTTATATATTTGTTGCTGGTGTTTCTGTTTTTTTAATTACACTTTTGAAGTTCTTGGGCAGATTTGATGTTGATACGAAGGTTAGATGAATCTTTTTAAGAATCGTTTACCTCTGGCCTAATCAAAGAAGTTTGAAACGATTCGCAGGTTTGTGCTGCGCCTTTAAACTAATGCTTTTCATACGAAATATTGGTGGCTAAAATAAATTGATAGGCCCGCCGAAAGAGTACTATTGAACAGATTAGACGCCGTGGCACCGAAAACAAACAGCGCTACGGAAACAATTGGTGGAGTTTGGAAATATGACACTGGTTAAACCGGTTTCACGTGTCACAAAAGAGAAAAGAAAACGAGAATGTGTACGTTAAGCAACTCATCAAGATATATATATATATATATATATATATATATATATATATATATATATATATATATATATATATATATATATATATATATCAGTTCTAGATCCAAGGTTAGTATTGCCGGGGGTGGGAGTGGGAAATAAGCACCCACTCCTCTCGAAATATCCCCATAGCTTGCGTCTCATAATAGCCTCTGCTAACCAAAGTCCAACTCCTGGCCTTCTCGTATGACTTGTAACGAAGTCTGGTGGATCACGTCTCAACTGACAGGAGAAGGGGTGAAGGCGGGCCACTGGCGCCTTAAAACCAGCCGCTTCGGGCAGATGGGGCTCGTTAACCTTGATAGGTAGCTCATCTAGGAGAGGGAAACTCCAATCTCAAACCTCCGTTGTCTCGCGGCCACACCTGTTCACGGAGAGACTAAAGGAGTAAACCCTAACAGAAAATCAGGAGACGGAGTCCCTTAGGCAGTTTTATTGCGATGCGCTATGTCTCTGGCAACTCCTGCGATGCAGATGGCACCTTGTTGTATCAGCTAAGCTGTTCCCCTGGAATCACCATCTGTGTGGAGAGAGAGGGCCTGCTGCCTGGGCAACAGCTGCATGGTCTTTCTAAAGCTCTGCCTAGGCTATCGTAGCCTCTTGTGTTTTTTTTATTTCTCTACCTCCTCGACCCAATCCTGGAGAGATCACTCCAGCTTCGCCGCAAGGCGTAGACACAACACGTGGAGCGGCAGTTACCGGTTATAAGCCATTGCTCAATTGGCGTAGAGCTAGGCGCCAGGGGTCGTTCAAGACGGTGGGAGAGATCGCCATGTTTCACTGAGCATCTACCGCCCGCCTTAAGCTGGGCAGCCCCCAGCCAGTAAGGTGATGTTCCGTCATGGCTCGCCTGCCAAATTGGGTGCATGGGGCTCAGAGTGATCAACTCAACAAGCAAGCCATAAACCCAAGCACCAACTGAAAAAATAAGAAAGAAGTTACCAGCACTTTGTTTAGCAAGCTGGAATGTCAGAACCCTCTGCACTGGTTTTAACTCTGACCCCTCATGTGCGGAAGATATAAGGAAGACAGCGGTCATTGACAGGGAAATTTCCCGTCTCGGCATCGACATTACATGTCTACAGGAGACGCGGCTGGCTGAAAACGGCAAAGTGGTTGCGGCCAACTACACATTTGTCTGGCAAGGACTACCATCAGACAGACCAAGGCAGCATGGCGTTGGTTTTGCCATAAAAAACTCTCTTATGTCATACGTTGATCTGGCGGCACTGGCACTGAGAGGATACTCGGTATTAAACTTTCAACATCATCTGGCGCAGCCCATATCCTCAGCCTGTATGCACCAACTCTCTGCTCCGAAGAAGAGTTAAAAGACAACTTCTATGAGGCTCTAGACTCCGCAGTAGCAAATATTCCCACATATGAGAGTCTATACCTCCTCGGTGACTTCAACGCCAGGGTAGGTGCAGATCACAAAGCCTGGTCCACCAACATTGGCTTGCATGGCATTGGTAAAATTAATAACAACGGCCAGCGGCTGCTCGAGCTATGCAGTACTCACAATCTGTGTGTAACTAACACATTCTTCAAAAGCAAGGACATCCACAAAGTGTCTTGGAGACATCCCGCTCCAAGCACTGGCACCAGCTTGATCTGGTTCTCACCAGGCGATCTGATCTGGCCAGTGTGCTCCAAACACGCAGTTACCACAGTGCCGACTGTCCCACAGACCACTCTTTAGTCGCAAGCAGAATCAAATTAATACCAAAGAAATTGTGTCACTCAAAGAGCAAGGGTAAAACTCGCATCAACACGCAGAATATCAACTGCCCTGAAATAAGTGATCAACTTAACACCAAGCTTGAGAAAGCTCTTAAAGCCAACACCTCGCAGAAAGAAATCCCCAATCCGCATGATGCTATAGGGACAGAACAAATCGATGCAAATTGGATCAATATTGGAGACACTATTTACAACACCTCTCTTGCCGTCATCGGGAGGAAGGAAAGAAAAAATGCAGATTGGTTTGAGGCCCACTGGGTTACAATGAATCCCGTGACGGAGACAAAAAGAAAAGCTCTACTGGCCTACAAAGCTTCCCCAGGACCTGACACCCTGAAATGTCTCAGAAGTGCCAGAAACACAGCCCGGAAGACTGCACGTTTTTGTGCTAACACTTATTGGGTGGAATTATGCAAAAGCATTCAATCTGCTGCTGATCAGGGAGATATAAAACAAATGTACGAAGGCATAAAAAAGGCCACTGGGCCCACAACTTCAAAGTCAGCTCCAATCAAGACAAAATCAGGTGAGATGATCACAGAACGAGACAAGCAGATGCGGCGCTGGACTGAGCACTATCTAGAACTCTATGTGACACAGAATGTAGTATCTGACTCTGCCATAGAAAGAATACCAGATCTACCAGTTCTAGATCAGCTTGATGCTCCACCGTCAATAGAGGAGCTTGGTAGGGCTATCGATCATCTGAGAAATGGGAAGGCCCCAGGTAACGATGGCATTCCTGCAGAAGTCCTTAAGCACGGCCAGCCAGCACTACTGAAGCCTCTGCACGAACTCATATGCGATTGCTGGGAACGCGGTCACATCCCACAGGACATGCGTGACGCCAAAATAGTTACGCTTTATAAGAACAAAGGAGATCGCAGCGATTGCAATAACTATCGTGGTATCTCCTTACTGAGTATTGTGGGAAAGGCTTTTTCCAGAGTGATCCTTGCACGCCTGCAAATTCTGGCGCAAAATGTCTACCCAGAATAACAATGCGGTTTTCGGGCTGGCCGATCAACCATGGACATGATCTTCTCACTCCGTCAGCTACAAGAGAAATGTCGGGAGCAACAGAAAGCCCTCTTTGTTGCCTTCATAGATCTAACAAAGGCATTTGACCTGGTCAGCCGTGAGGGTCAGCTACGGATATAGGAAAAAATAGGATGCCCGCCGCGGCTTCTCTCCATCATAGAGTCCTTCCACACCAATATGCACAGCACAGTGCTCTTCGATTGTGCCACCTCAGAACCCTTCCCAGTTTGTAGCGGAGTCAAACAGGGCTTTGTATTGGCTCCAACACTCTTCGGTATCTTTTTCTCGATGCTACTGCGTCATGAATTCGAGGACTGTTTCGAGGGTGTAAACATCCATACCAGGGCGGATGGAAATCTGTACAACATCAGCCGTCTCCGTGCAAAGAGAAAAGTGGAAAATGTTTTAATTAGAGAGTTGCTCTTCGCGGATGATGAAGCCCTTACAAAATGTATGTATAAATGTATTCAGAGATAGGTCTCCAACTTTTGGTCAACAAATTCTCAGAGGCATGCAAGGATTTTGGTCTAACGATAAGCCTCAAAAAGACCAACATTATGAGACAAGGAACAGACTGCTTCCCAGCAATCTCCATTGAGGGAAACACCTTGGATGTCGTCGAGGATTTACCTACCTTGACAGTAACATCACAAGCACACTCTCCCTGGAAAAGGAAAGTGAAACCAGAATCGGCAAGGCTGCATCATTAATGGCTAAGCTGAATCAAAAAGTGTGGAACAATGCACAGCTCACTGATAGGACAAAAATCACTGTGTACCAGGCCTGCGTGCTTAGCACACTCCTCTATGGCAGCGAGTGCTGGACGACCTATGCCAAACAAACAAAGCAACTCAACAGCTTCCACTTACGATACTTGCGCAGGATTCTGCAAATCAAGTGGCAGGACAAAATAACGAATGTTGAGGTACTCAGAAGGATTCATATGCTGAGCATGCACTCAATCCTGAGTGAGAGGCGCCTGCGGTGGCTGGGACATGTCCGCAGGATGAGCTCGGAGCGCATTCCAAGAGCCCTGCTTTACTGCGAGCTGGCAACTGGTATGCGGAAGAGAGGACGCCCCTGCTTGCGCTTCAAGGCTGTCTGCAATAAAGACATGTGTCTGGCGCAGATAGACCATAAAACGTGATAGACCATTGCTGAGGAGCGCACCTCCTGGCGGGTTAAAGTACGCGAGGGCATTCAAGTCGCGGAAGCTTCTCTTACAGCCAGGAGCGAGAAGAAAAAGGCCAGGAGAAAGGGGAAGGGGGTAGAGGAGCATGAGGAAACGCCACCATCCCAAGAGGATGGACGGATGCCATATTATATATATATATATATATATATATATATATATGTATAAGCATTTTTAAGCATTTTGTTTAAAATTAAGTCCAGTGTGTAGGGACATCATTTAGTCTATTATAACTCAGCACAGAAGAATACACAGGCACTTCAAAATTTAGGCTACAAGATGCACTGACCAACCTCAACCTATGGTCTAAGGAATGGGGTATGACCATAAATTCAAAAAAAACTACCTACACAATCTTCTCCCTTTCAACCAAACAACAAAGTATCAAACTAACCTTAGACAAAATAGTCCTGGAAAAAATGACAATCCGACATATCTAGGAGTTACGTTTGACCCAAGGCTAACCTGTAGAAACCAAATAGATAACGAACAAAAAAAAGGAATCCAAAGACTGGCGCTGATGAAAAAACTAGCTGGTTCAGACTGGGGCGCAAACCACTCCATCCTGAAGAAAACATACACCAGCTATATAAGACCTACCCTAGAATATAGATCCACAGTGTGGAGCACAGCAGCAAAATCCAACCTCCAAAAAATAGACAAAGTTCAAAACCTAGGGCTTCGAATAATTACAGGAGCAATGAAAACTACCTCAATCAGAGCAATGGAGGA
>CALYLW010002658.1:0-36137 GCA_944989445.1 Ampullaceana balthica | reverse complement strand
AGCGGAGTGGTGGTGTGCTGTGTGCGAGGCGTCGCGAGGTGCAGCTTGTGAGGAGTGTGCGAGTGGTGGGCGAGAGGAGATCTGAGCGAGGGTGTTTGGTGCGAAGCGGGCTGCGCGACGGTCGCAGGGGTCTGCGTGGTGGCCCGCTGAGCGGCGTGGCGCGGAGAGGAGTGCGAGAGTGTGCCGTGGGCGAGGGGAAGGTGTGCTCGAGGGTGACGTGTGGCGGGAGAGAGGGGACGATTGGGAGGGTGCTGTGAGTGGAGCGCGTGGCGGGTGAGTTTTCTGGGCGTGGGGCAGTGGGCGCGGTCCATGGCGTTGAGAGGGGCGCGTGGTCGTGGGAGGGTGGAGTTGGTGCGGGAGGGTCAGAGTGACGTGCGCGAGCGAGCGAGAGCGAGGGCGGTGTGAGAGCTGGGGAGGGGAGATGTGAGTGGGAGCTGTGCCGTCTGTGCTGGGGTAGCGATTTCTGACGAGGCGGGATGGGGGCGGCGTGGGCGAGCGAGGGTGGGGTAGCGGGAGGGTGAGTAGGTGCTGCTGAGCGTGTGAAGTCAGGGGTGGGAGAGGCGCGACGTTCTTGAGTGTGGTGATTTCGTTGGTGGGAGCGGCGTGTGGAGGGAGGGTGCGTGGGGTGAGCGAGGTGCGGGAGGTGGAGAGTGTGAAGTCTGTGCGGGCTGGTTGAGTGCGCGGGTGGGGAAGTGTGGCGGTGAGGCGGGAGCGAGGGTCTGGGTCTGGTCGGGTCGGGTGTAGGCTGCGCGGGTTGCGGTGGGGCGCGAGTGACGAGTGCGAGTTTGGGAGGTGTGCGACGTGGTGGGGTGAGTGTGGTTGAAGGCTGGGGCGCTGGGGTGGGGTGAGGGGTGTGGGCGTAGAGGGGTGTGTGTGTGCCTGGCTGGCTGGGTGGCAGCGCGGTGGAGGTGAGGAGCGCCTGAGCGTGTGAGTGGGGTTCTGAGATGGTGAGGTGAGGCGGGAGGGTGCGGGTGCCCTGGGAGCTGGGGGTGCGGCAGAGCGGGCAGGATCTGTGCGCGACAGGTGCGTGCTGAGAGTGCATGAGCATGGGTGGCCCGTGTCGCTGGGGCATTGGATGCCGCGTGTGGGTTTTGGTGGGGTGGCGAGGTACTGCGTGGGTAGGGGTGGGTGCCTGCTGTGATTCGCACGGGGTGAGAGGGTGCGAGCTGGGGAGGGGTGGCGACGCGAGAGTTCGAGGCCTGCTGTGCGTGTTGTCCTGCTGTGGAGAGCGAGCGGTGTCTGCCGCGTGCGTCTGGAGGGCGAGGAGCTGGCGGGATGGTAGTAATGCGTGATTTATGGGCAGGGGTGTGAGTGCTGGTGAGTGTGTCGCCGGAAGTCTGCGTGAGGCGCTGGTCTGGGGCGTGCGCTGGCGAGTGCGCGAGGCTGATGCGGATGGTGTCTTGAAGGGTGAGAGGCTAGAGAGAGGATGATCGAGTGAGCGAGGGCGGCTGGCGAGAGGGGAGTGGGCGTATCCCTGAGTGAGGGCTCGTGATCTGTGTGCGGGTGGAGTTCGTGCGGGGAGTGGCTTGTGCGAGGGCTGAGGGGTGCGAGGCGGGAGTGGTGCGCTTGTAGGGTTGTCTGTGGTGCGAGGAGTAGGGGTTCGCGCGGTGTAGAGTGCTGGTGGGTGAAGTGCAGAGAGTGGGTGGGCGAGACGATCTGAGGTGAGAGGAGTGTGGAGCGTGCGCAGGGGAGGGTCGCGCGCGCGTGCGAGGAGTGTCTGTGGCGGGGAGGGTGGGATGCGGGGTGTTCTGTGCTGCGCAGGACGGTGCGGGAGCGCCGTGTGGCGTGCGTGAGGTCATGCAAGAGGTGCGGGGCTGAGCTGGAGCTGGAAGCTGACTGAGCATGTGCTGGGTGTGGGCTGATAGCGCTGCTGGGTGAGCGCTTTCTGCTGGTGCGGGGCGAGAGGGTGGGTGGGTAGTGATCGAGGCTGAGAGCGTGCGAGATGGGGAGTAGGGGTGCGTGTTCTGAGGGGTCCTGGTGGGGTGGGCGGTCTGTGAGACGTCTGTGGAGGGCCGTGATGGGTGCTGGGGCGTGGGAGGGTGAGGGGACCGTGTGTGCTGGGTGTCGGTTCTGACAAAAGGGGTGTGCGCGATGCGGAGCTCATTGTGTTTTTGTGTTTCGTGTGGTGTTGCGGTGGGTGAGTGACGGGGCGATAGTGCGGAGCTTCTGAGAGAGAGAGGTTGCAGGGTGGAGGGGTGGGCGGTGAGTGGTGGTGTGTGAGTGAGTGGGTGGTGGAGAGGTGGAGTGAGTGGGGCGGTGGGAGGAGTGTGTGTGTGTGTGAGTGAGGGGAGGGGAGGGGCGTGAGTCTGGTGTGGGGGAGCGGAGAGTGGGGGTGGGGTGGGTGTGGAGCGTGTGGCGTGGTGTGAGTTGAGTTGTGTGTGGCGTGGGGAGTGCGCGAGAGTGGCGGTGAGTGTGGGGTGAGTGAGTGTGTGGGAGGTCTGTGGGAGTGGGGTGTTGGAGGGCGTGTCAGGTGGGATGCGTGCGGTGAGTGTGTGAGAGCGCGTGGTGTGTGTTGTGGGGGGTGGCGTGGGTGTGTTGAGTGGGGGGGGGGGGGGGGGGGGGGGGGGGGGGGGGGGGGGGGGGGGGGGGGTGGGGGTGGGGGGGGGGGGGTGGTGGGGGGGGGGGGGGGGGGGTGGGGGGGGGTGGGGGGGGGTGGTGTGGGGGGGGGGGGGGGGGGGGGGGGGGGGGGGGGGGGTGGTGGGTGGGGTGGGGGGGGGGGGGGGGGGGGGGGGGTGGGGGGGGGGTGGGGGGGGGGGGGGGTTGGGGGGGGGGGGGGTTGGGGGGGGGGGGGGGTTGGTGGGTTACTTTGTTTTTTTGTCTTTTTTTTTTTTTAAGTTTTTATATTTTTGTTTATTTTTGATTTAATTTTTTTTTTATTTTATTTTTTTTTTTTTTTTTTTTTTTTTATTATATTTTTTTTTTTACTTTTTTTTTTTTTTTTTTTTTTTTCTTTTTATTTTTTTTTTCTTTCATCTTATGTGGGTGGGGTTGGGGTTGGTGGTTTTTTGGTTGTTGTCTGGGGTGGCTGTGGGGGTCGGTCTGGTTGCGGGGGGGGACTTTGTGGGAGTTATGGGGGGGGGGTGTGCTACACGGGGGGGGCTGTGGGTGGTTGTTGGGTTCTGGTGAGATGG
This sequence comes from Ampullaceana balthica, assembly GCA_944989445.1. Classification (NCBI taxonomy): domain Eukaryota; kingdom Metazoa; phylum Mollusca; class Gastropoda; family Lymnaeidae; genus Ampullaceana; species Ampullaceana balthica. The sequence goes on along the minus strand of CALYLW010002658.1, from coordinate 33,006 downwards.
ACGGGTCGGGGGGTGAAGGCGGTGTGGGCGAGTATTGTGTGATTCGGCGTGCTGGTCGGTGGTTAGTTTCTGTTTGGATTTTGGTCTGGTGTGTCGTAATTGATGTAAGTCTGCTGTATTAAGTGACTGGGGTAGTTTTTATGTGGGTGAATTTGTTTGTTTTTTGGGTTTTTTGTTTTGTTGTTCTCTTGGTTTTGTATGGTTTAGGGGGTGTTGTGGGGGTCCAGCTCCCCACGCCCCTTCGCCCCACACCTCCACGTCATTACTCACACCTCACCATCTGATGCTAAGACGACAAAAGCACATGTGGCGGGGTGGTGTGGGATAGCTTTGGTGGTTTGTTGGGTGTATTCTGTGTGTTTTATGGGCTGCCGGACAGTGGAGTGGTGAGGGGATGGGTGCTGCGAGGCGGGGTGGGGGGAGTGTTGGGATGGTGATGGGATGGGGTGGTGTGTTATGGAGAGGTTGTTCGAGGGGTGGTGTGTGTTGGATGCGGGTAGGGGTGTTGGTTTGCGCGCGGGTAGGGTACGGTGGGTATGGATGGGTGGGGTGGGGGGCGGTTGAGTGGGGGTTGCGGAGAGGGCATGTTGTGGAATGAGGCAAGTGGTGTGGGACAGGGGGGCGGGAGAGGGGGGGGTCGGGGGGGTGGTGGATCGGGGGTAGGGTGATTGGGGGTAGGTAAGAGAGGGGGGGGGTGTGGGGTATAGGGAGGGGGTGTGGATCGGGGCAGGGAGGGGGGGGGACGGGTGGGTTTGTGAGGTCCGGAGAGAGAAGTTTGTGGTTGGAAGCCCTTTGGTGTGGGTGGGGTGGGGTGGTTTGTGGTAGGTTTGGGGTGGTAGTGTTTTGTGGGAGCTTGGTAGTGCGTGGGGTTATATGTGTGGATCGAAGAGGGCGTTCGAGAGGGCTTTGATTGGTATTGGGTGTCATATCAGCGTGTTTAACTAGGGTTTAGGTGATGTGGAAGGGAGGATTTTGTGTTTAGGTTGGGTGAGGTGGTGGGTGCTAGGATATGATTTGGCATCGCTGGGAGGGTTGGTCGTGTTATGTTATTGATGGTATTCGTTATAGGACGGCTCCGTATTGGGATCCGTGGGTGGTATCGAGTGGCCGGGTGCTTGGGTATTAGGTATATTGGTAGTTTGAGGGGAGGGAGTCGGATGCGTTGTTGTGGGGTGCGGTTATGGGAAGGGGGTGCTTGATGTTTTGTGTTGGGGTGATTGTGCCGGGTGTGCCTGGGGGTTTTGGTGGTGGGGTTTTTGGGTGGTTGGTTTGTGTAGGCAGGCATTTGTTTTGGTGGGGGGGGAACTGTTAGGGGCGGGGTTGTAGGATGTTAGGGAGATGGGTGGTGTTACGGGTGTGTGTAAATGAAAAGGAGCGGGGGGGCAGATGTATTGCTGTGGGGAGGATGGTGGTGCGAGGGGGTGGACCGGGGGAGGATGGTAGGATTGTGCTGAGTGTTTGGTGAGTTGTGAGGTGTTGGTGTGGGGGGGAGGGTGTGCTGGTTGGAGGGGAGGGCGGGATTGTTGTTGGTGGTTAGGTACATGTGGATAATGGGGTGGTTCTTTATTTTTGGGTGGGGGCTGGTGGGGGTAGTAGCTTTGGGTTAAGGGCGTTGGGTGTGGGTGGGTTGTCTGGGTATGGGGGGGAGTAGGGTGGGGGGGTGGTGTTGGGAGGTGGGGAGTGTTGTTCGTTAGTTTGGGGGGTGGGTGGGGGGTAGGGTAGGGGGGGAGAGGGCGCGTTGGCGTGGGGGGTTATGTTGAGCGTTGGGTGCGTAGGGGGGGGTCTGAGGATTGCGTGCTTGGGGTTTTTTGGTGAGCTTCGGGTGCGTTAATGGGGTTCCTGAGTATTGTGGTAGTGTGTTGGTTGGGTGGAGTTGAGTGATTTCGTAGTGTGTTGTTTTGTAGGTGTTGAGTGGGGTAGAGGGGGGCTTGGAGTGGGGGATCGTGTAGTGTAGATATGGATAGTTTGGGCGATTGTGTGTGTGGTTTGTGGTTGTAGGTGGTGTGGGGCATAGTGGTGTCGGGGCTACCGGGGTGGGGAGTGGTGTTGGAGGGTGGGGGGGGTCGGGGGGCGTTGGGGGTGGGTGGGAGGGTGGAGGTTGGTGATGGGTTGGGTGCGCGGGGCGGGGGAGCATGGATTTTTTAATTTATTCGGTGGGTAGGTGTGGTAGGGGTGGTCAGCCAGGCATTGAGTTGTTATGACGATGATGGAACAGGTGTGTGGTTGGGTGTGGAGAGTGGGTGGGGCGTGGGCGTAGTATTGGGGGGGCTGGTTGGGTAGTGTGGTTCAATTTGAACGGTCGGATGTGGTTTGGGTGGCGGGTGGGTTAGGTTGGTGGTGTCAGGTGTTGTGTTGTGCGCGGTGGAGGATTGTGCAGAGTTGTGAGAGGTGTGAGGGTGAGCGTTGAGGGAGGGGACCCGTGTGGATTGGGGCTATTGGATCCGGGGAATTGTTACTGAGGGAGTTTGCGGAGTGGTGTTGGATGGTTGGGTAGGCGGGTTGGAGGGAAGGGGCGATTTGTATCTATATGTTGATCTTCGTATCTTTGTAATTTGAGATGGGGGAGTTGGGTGATAGTTGATGATACTCTTCTGTTTGGAGGCGAATGGGTTCGTGTAATGGAGAGGTCTTGGTGGGTGTTCGGTGTTTTTGGGTTCGTCCAGAGGAGTGTTGAGATGGGTTGTTTGGAGATGGTGGTTATGTGTTTTGTGGTGGTCTAGGTGGTTGGTTGTTGTGTTATCAGTGGCTCGTTTTGGATCTGTTGGTTATGGCTTTGATGATTGAGTGGGGTGTTGGTAGTGGTGTTGGTGCTAGTGGTACGCTTAGTTGGTTATGATGGTCGAGGTTGGTAGTGACTTGTGGGGTATGTCTGGTAGTTGGGTTATGTGGGAAATGACCTTGTAGTTTGTGTCACTTGGTGGTGTGTCGGATCGCTGTTCGAGTGGGGGGGATATATGTGGTGTTTTTTCGGGTTGTGGGTCTAAGGCGGAGTGGTTTTGGGGCTTTACGTTTTAGATATGTGTTTTCCGACAATCTATTTATTATGATCGAGGTTCTGTTTTGGTTGATAAGGCGATCGGAGGTTTTGAGTTGGAGTGGCGATGTTTATGTATGGATCGATTGTAAGTGGGTTAGTGACTAAGGGGGTGGATGGAGTTGGCGTAGTGTGGAATGTATAATGTACTGTTGGGGGGTAGGATGACCGCAGGACTTTCTTCGATTTGTTTGTTGGGGTGAGTTGTGATAGTGTGATATGACGGTACATGTTGGGATCTTTGGGTGGGGGTTAGTTTGGCTAGGAGGGGGTCCGGGTGGGGCATGTGGCGTGGTACTTTAGGAAGGTGGTACGTTTAGTGGGTACGGGAGGAGTTTGGGGGTGGAGGGATGTGGGGTGGATTTTGTGATGTCGAGGGTAAGGGAGGGTGGGAGGGGGCGATGTGGCGGGTGAGTTCGGGCTTGGAAGGGAAGGGTGGGGATGTGTGAGGGGGGTAGGTGGGGTGTGTTGGGGGAGCGTATGTGACCGAGGCGGGGCGTGTTAGTGTGCGGTGTTGTGGAGGTGGGAGGGCGGTAGGAGATGGTCGAGGGACTGGGTCAGGTGTTGGGTGTAGGGGGTGTGTAGGGTGTTGCTGTTGGGCGGTTGGGTGGGATGAAGGGTGATAGGGGGGAACCTTTGGAGGCGGGAGCGGGGCTGAGTGGGCTTGTAAGATGACAGGGCAGTGCTGGGTACTGGTCGAGCGGTGTGGCGGTTGGGTAGGTCGTGAGTTCAGCGGTTGTTATGGTTATAGGGGGGAGTTCCCAGGGTGTGTTGAGGGGGGAGTTTGTTTTTGATTGGGTAAAGAGGTGTTGACGGTTAGTTGGGATGGGGGGACGGGTGTAGGAAGTACGTTGGGGTAGTGGATTAGGGTCGATAGGCTCTTGGTTGGAATGTAGTTTGGGGACGGTGTGGAGTGGCGGTGGAAGGTCTCGGGTAGTGAGGGGGATTGGTATGATGGGGTAGTGGGGTTAGTGGTGGGGAAGCATGTAGGGGAGTGGACTGCCTGGATTGGAGTGGGTAGGGGGTGATAGGGAGAGCGGTGACATGGGGTGTTAGGTTGGGTGGTGAGTGTTGTAATGAATCAATTGTGGGGTTGACGTTACTTGTCGAGAGACGTGGCAGGAGTGTGTATTGTTAGTCCATATGTGATTGACTGGGGACTGGTAGTTAGGGACATGCGTTGGGTGGCGGGGAGGGGTGGATTGGACGATAGTGGGCGGGACTTTGGTTAGGATTGGGTATAGATATAGTTGTATGCTGGGAATTAAGAGGATGCTTGGGGAAGGTGAGGGTGGGTGGTTTGTTGTTATTAGATGGAAGGACGGGGAAGGGAGGTAGGGGTAGGTGTGGAAGGGTGGGGTAGGGGTTTACGGGACGGTTAGGTGGGAGTTGGAGTGGTGATCCAATTGATCTTGGGGTAGGTTGGATGACGAGTGGGAGAGAGTGTAGTGGGAATGACCGGGACGGGTTGTTGGATTGAGGTGGTTTGGGTGAATGAAGGGAGTAGGGTGAATGGAGTTTGATTGGATTTGTGAGTATGTTAATTGTCCATATGACTGTACTGATTTTTTCATTGGATGGTATTGTGACGTTTTTTTATGATTGTTGTGCTGTTTATTGTATTGTAATTTGACTTTGCTTTATGATATCGATGTGAGTTTTTTATTGTTATATTGAGTTGTCTAATTGTACCTTCCGTGTACTGTATATTATGGTGAGTATTTGTATTGTGAATGACGCTTCTTGTACTTATTAGGAGTGTAAAGTTTTTTGTTGGTCGGGTTTTGTGACATATGACGTTTTTTTTGTTCTGTCTTGCCTGTACTGTTTTATTGCATGTGTATTGTCTGTATTGTCAGATGACCTTGTGTACTGTTGTATTTATGTAGTATCGTATTGAGTGATTAGTTGTAGTGTGAAGTGACTCTGTACTTGTTGATGGTTGAGTTTTTGAAGTATGTTGTTTAGTTTGTTTTTTGGTATTGTGATTTGGACTCTTTTTTACTTTGTACTTGTCTATAAATGCGTGAGTGGTTATTTTGTGTGTATGCGTTCTTTTGTACTTGTATGAAGTGAGTTGTATTGTGAATTGACTGTACTGTGTCATGAGTGATGTTTTGATTGTCAAATGACTGTACTGTATGAGTGAGTTGTATTGTGAATGACTGTACTGTATGAGTGAGTTGTATTGTGAATGACTGTACTGTATGAGTGAGTTGTATGTGAATGACTGTACTGTATGAGTGGAGTTGTATTGTGAATGACTGTACTGTATGAGTGAGTTGTATTGTGAATGACTGTACTGTATGAGTGAGTTGTATTGTGAATGACTGTACTGTATGAGTGAGTTGTATTGTGAATGACTGTACTGTATAGTGAGTTGTATTGTGAATGACTGTACTGTATGAGTGAGTTGTATTGTGAATGACTGTACTGTATGAGTGAGTTGTATTGTGAATGACTGTACTGTATGAGTGAGTTGTATTGTGAATGACTGTACTGTATGAGTGAGTTGTATTGTGAATGACTGTACTGTATGAGTGAGTTGTATTGTGAATGACTGTACTGTATGAGTGAGTTGTATTGTGAATGACTGTACTGTATGAGTGAGTTGTATTGTGAATGACTGTACTGTATGAGTGAGTTGTATTGTGAATGACTGTACTGTATGAGTGAGTTGTATTGTGAATGACTGTACTGTATGAGTGAGTTTGTATTGTGAATGACTGTACTGTATGAGTGAGTTGTATTGTGAATGACTGTACTGTATGAGTGAGTTGTATTGTGAATGACTGTACTGTATGAGTGAGTTGTATTGTGAATGATCTGATGGAGCTGTACTGTATGAGTGAGTTGTATTGTGAATGACTGTACTGTATGAGTGAGTTGTATTGTGAATGACTGTACTGTATGAGTGAGTTGTATTGTGAATGACTGTACTGTATGAGTGAGTTGTATTGTGAATGACTGTACTGTATGAGTGAGTGTATTGAATGACTGTACTGTATGTGAGTTGTATTTGAATGACTGTACTGTATGAGTGAGTTGTATTGTGAATGACTGTACTGTATGAGTGAGTTGTATTGTGAATGACTGTACTGTATGAGTGAGTTGTATTGTGAATGACTGTACTGTATGAGTGAGTTGTATTGTGAATGACTGTACTGTATGAGTGAGTTGTATTGTGAATGACTGTACTGTATGAGTGAGTTGTATTGTGAATGACTGTACTGTATGAGTGAGTTGTATTGTGAATGACTGTACTGTATGAGTGAGTTGTATTGTGAATGACTGTACTGTATGAGTGAGTTGTATTGTGAATGACTGTACTGTATGAGTGAGTTGTATTGTGAATGACTGTACTGTATGAGTGAGTTGTATTGTGAATGACTGTACTGTATGAGTGAGTTGTATTGTGAATGACTGTACTGTATGAGTGAGTTGTATTGTGAATGACTGTACTGTATGAGTGAGTTGTATTGTGAATGACTGTACTGTATGAGTGAGTTGTATTGTGAATGACTGTACTGTATGAGTGAGTTGTATTGTGAATGACTGTACTGTATGAGTGAGTTGTATTGTGAATGACTGTACTGTATGAGTGAGTTGTATTGTGAATGACTGTACTGTATGAGTGAGTTGTATTGTGAATGACTGTACTGTATGAGTGAGTTGTATTGTGAATGACTGTACTGTATGAGTGAGTTGTATTGTGAATGACTGTACTGTATGAGTGAGTTGTATTGTGAATGACTGTACTGTATGAGTGAGTTGTATTGTGAATGACTGTACTGTATGAGTGAGTTGTATTGTGAATGACTGTACTGTATGAGTGAGTTGTATTGTGAATGACTGTACTGTATGAGTGAGTTGTATTGTGAATGACTGTACTGTATGAGTGAGTTGTATTGTGAATGACTGTACTGTATGAGTGAGTTGTATTGTGAATGACTGTACTGTATGAGTGAGTTGTATTGTGAATGACTGTACTGTATGAGTGAGTTGTATTGTGAATGACTGTACTGTATGAGTGAGTTGTATTGTGAATGACTGTACTGTATGAGTGAGTTGTATTGTGAATGACTGTACTGTATGAGTGAGTTGTATTGTGAATGACTGTACTGTATGAGTGAGTTGTATTGTGAATGACTGTACTGTATGAGTGAGTTGTATTGTGAATGACTGTACTGTATGAGTGAGTTGTATTGTGAATGACTGTACTGTATGAGTGAGTTGTATTGTGAATGACTGTACTGTATGAGTGAGTTGTATTGTGAATGACTGTACTGTATGAGTGAGTTGTATTGTGAATGACTGTACTGTATGAGTGAGTTGTATTGTGAATGACTGTACTGTATGAGTGAGTTGTATTGTGAATGACTGTACTGTATGAGTGAGTTGTATTGTGAATGACTGTACTGTATGAGTGAGTTGTATTGTGAATGACTGTACTGTATGAGTGAGTTGTATTGTGAATGACTGTACTGTATGAGTGAGTTGTATTGTGAATGACTGTACTGTATGAGTGAGTTGTATTGTGAATGACTGTACTGTATGAGTGAGTTGTATTGTGAATGACTGTACTGTATGAGTGAGTTGTATTGTGAATGACTGTACTGTATGAGTGAGTTGTATTGTGAATGACTGTACTGTATGAGTGAGTTGTATTGTGAATGACTGTACTGTATGAGTGAGTTGTATTGTGAATGACTGTACTGTATGAGTGAGTTGTATTGTGAATGACTGTACTGTATGAGTGAGTTGTATTGTGAATGACTGTACTGTATGAGTGAGTTGTATTGTGAATGACTGTACTGTATGAGTGAGTTGTATTGTGAATGACTGTACTGTATGAGTGAGTTGTATTGTGAATGACTGTACTGTATGAGTGAGTTGTATTGTGAATGACTGTACTGTATGAGTGAGTTGTATTGTGAATGACTGTACTGTATGAGTGAGTTGTATTGTGAATGACTGTACTGTATGAGTGAGTTGTATTGTGAATGACTGTACTGTATGAGTGAGTTGTATTGTGAATGACTGTACTGTATGAGTGAGTTGTATTGTGAATGACTGTACTGTATGAGTGAGTTGTATTGTGAATGACTGTACTGTATGAGTGAGTTGTATTGTGAATGACTGTACTGTATGAGTGAGTTGTATTGTGAATGACTGTACTGTATGAGTGAGTTGTATTGTGAATGACTGTACTGTATGAGTGAGTTGTATTGTGAATGACTGTACTGTATGAGTGAGTTGTATTGTGAATGACTGTACTGTATGAGTGAGTTGTATTGTGAATGACTGTACTGTATGAGTGAGTTGTATTGTGAATGACTGTACTGTATGAGTGAGTTGTATTGTGAATGACTGTACTGTATGAGTGAGTTGTATTGTGAATGACTGTACTGTATGAGTGAGTTGTATTGTGAATGACTGTACTGTATGAGTGAGTTGTATTGTGAATGACTGTACTGTATGAGTGAGTTGTATTGTGAATGACTGTACTGTATGAGTGAGTTGTATTGTGAATGACTGTACTGTATGAGTGAGTTGTATTGTGAATGACTGTACTGTATGAGTGAGTTGTATTGTGAATGACTGTACTGTATGAGTGAGTTGTATTGTGAATGACTGTACTGTATGAGTGAGTTGTATTGTGAATGACTGTACTGTATGAGTGAGTTGTATTGTGAATGACTGTACTGTATGAGTGAGTTGTATTGTGAATGACTGTACTGTATGAGTGAGTTGTATTGTGAATGACTGTACTGTATGAGTGAGTTGTATTGTCAATGACTGTACTGTATGAGTGAGTTGTATTGTGAATGACTGTACTGTATGAGTGAGTTGTATTGTGAATGACTGTACTGTATGAGTGAGTTGTATTGTGAATGACTGTACTGTATGAGTGAGTTGTATTGTGAATGACTGTACTGTATGAGTGAGTTGTATTGTGAATGACTGTACTGTATGAGTGAGTTGTATTGTGAATGACTGTACTGTATGAGTGAGTTGTATTGTCAATGACTGTACTGTATGAGTGAGTTGTATTGTGAATGACTGTACTGTATGAGTGAGTTGTATTGTGAATGACTGTACTGTATGAGTGAGTTGTATTGTGAATGACTGTACTGTATGAGTGAGTTGTATTGTGAATGACTGTACTGTATGAGTGAGTTGTATTGTGAATGACTGTACTGTATGAGTGAGTTGTATTGTGAATGACTGTACTGTATGAGTGAGTTGTATTGTGAATGACTGTACTGTATGAGTGAGTTGTATTGTGAATGACTGTACTGTATGAGTGAGTTGTATTGTGAATGACTGTACTGTATGAGTGAGTTGTATTGTGAATGACTGTACTGTATGAGTGAGTTGTATTGTGAATGACTGTACTGTATGAGTGAGTTGTATTGTGAATGACTGTACTGTATGAGTGAGTTGTATTGTGAATGACTGTACTGTATGAGTGAGTTGTATTGTGAATGACTGTACTGTATGAGTGAGTTGTATTGTGAATGACTGTACTGTATGAGTGAGTTGTATTGTGAATGACTGTACTGTATGAGTGAGTTGTATTGTGAATGACTGTACTGTATGAGTGAGTTGTATTGTGAATGACTGTACTGTATGAGTGAGTTGTATTGTGAATGACTGTACTGTATGAGTGAGTTGTATTGTGAATGACTGTACTGTATGAGTGAGTTGTATTGTGAATGACTGTACTGTATGAGTGAGTTGTATTGTGAATGACTGTACTGTATGAGTGAGTTGTATTGTGAATGACTGTACTGTATGAGTGAGTTGTATTGTGAATGACTGTACTGTATGAGTGAGTTGTATTGTGAATGACTGTACTGTATGAGTGAGTTGTATTGTGAATGACTGTACTGTATTAGTGAGTTGAATTGTGAATGACTGTACTGTATGAGTGAGTTGTATTATGAATGACTGTACTGTATGAATGAGTTGTATCACTCAGTGAGTCAGCATATTTAAACTTATCTGCTGTGTTAAGAATTACGATGTTACTGAGTCTTACCTCAAGTCAAGCAACTATATTTGTCAATGGTTGTCAATGGTTGTCAATGGTTGTCAACAACTTCAGTGATTATAATTGACATCAGAGAGTATCATCACTTCACCTCATGACTTGCCCTACATGTGGTCAGAGAGTATCATCCCTTCACCTCATGTCTTGCCATCCATGTGGTCAGAGAGTATCATCACTTCACCTCATGACTTGCCCTCCATGTGGTCAGAGAGTATCATCACTTCACCTCATGACTTGCCCTCCATGTGGTCAGAGAGTATCATCACTTCACCTCATGTTTTGCCCTCAATGTGGTCAGAGAGTATCATCACTTCACCTCATGACTTGCCCTCCATGTGGTCAGAGAGTATCATCACTTCACCTCATGACTTGCCCTCCATGTGGTCAGAGAGTATCATCACTTCACCTCATGTTTTGCCCTCCATGTGGTCAGAGAGTATCATCACTTCACCTCATGTCTTGCCCTACATGTGGTCAGAGAGTATCATCACTTCACCTCATGACTTGCCCTCTATGTGGTCAGAGAGTATCATCACTTCACCTCATGACTTGCCCTACATGTGGTCAGAGAGTATCATCACTTCACCTCATGACTTGCCCTCTATGTGGTCAGAGAGTATCATCACTTCACCTCATGACTTGCCCTCCATGTGGTCAGAGATTATCATCACTTCACCTCATGACTTGCCCTCCATGTGCTCAAAGTGTAACAAAAACAAGCCATAATCTCACCATAACCTCACCATAGTCTCACCATGATTGTACCATTTGGTTGTTATTTAGCAATGGCTATTTACCAAAGGGACCGAAAAGAACCTGACCAAATAAGATTTAATTTCATTTCATCCGGTGAGTATGTTTTCAAATCAAGAGGGGTTTCGGCACTTCGGGCAGTTTAAGAATCCCTGATCTAGATGAGACTGAACATATCAAGCTCACAGTGACCTGGCTACTGGTGTTTCTTTGCAAACAAATAACAAAGACGACGCCTCTGAGTTAATTCAGTTTTACTTCGAATTATTTGTTTTGTTTTATCTGGCGTGTTTGCCAATATTTACCTGGTGTGTCAATAAGATTTGCATGACAAGACCAAACTTCCATGCAACATCTCAACTTTTATTGAGTGATCCCCCACTCACATTGATCACACAACATTTATTGAACAATCTCCCACTCACATTGATCACACAACTTTTATTGAGTGATCTCTTGCTCACATTGATCACACAACATTTATTCAGTGATCTCCCACTCACATTGATCACACAACTTTTATTGAGTGATCTCCCACTCACATTGATCACACAACTTTTATTGAGTGATCTCCCACTCACATTGATCACACAACTTTTATTGAGTGATCTCTTGCTCACATTGATCACACAACTTTTATTGAGTGATCTCTTGCTCACATTGATCACACAACTTTTATTGAGTGATCTCCCACTCACATTGATCACACAACATTTATTGAGTGATCTCCCACTCACATTGATAACACAACATTTATTGAGTGATCTCCCACTCACATTGATCACACAACATTTATTGAGTGATCTCCCACTCACATTGATAACACAACATTTATTGAGTGATCTCCCACTCACATTGATAACACAACATTTATTGAGTGATCTCCCACTCACATTGATAACACAACATTTATTGAGTGATCTCCCACTCACATTGATAACACAACATTTATTGAGTGATCTCCCACTCACATTGATCACACAACATTTATTGAGTGATCTCCCACTCACATTGATCACACAACATTTATTGAGTGATCTCCCACTCACATTGATCACACAACTTTTATTGAGTGATCTCCCACTCACATTGATAACACAACATTTATTGAGTGATCTCCCACTCACATTGATAACACAACATTTATTGAGTGATCTCCCACTCACATTGATCACACAACATTTATTGAGTGATCTCCCACTCACATTGATAACACAACATTTATTGAGTGATCTCCCACTCACATTGATCACACAACATTTATTGAGTGATCTCCCACTCACATTGATCACACAACTTTTATGAGTGATCTCCCACTCACATTGATAACACAACATTTATTGAGTGATCTCCCACTCACATTGATAACACAACATTTATTGAGTGATCTCCCACTCACATTGATCACACAACATTTATTGAGTGATCTCCCACTCACATTGATCACACAACATTTATTGAGTGATCTCCCACTCACATTGATCACACAACATTTATTGAGTGATCTCCCACTCACATTGATCACACAACATTTATTGAGTGATCTCCCACTCACATTGATCACACAACATTTATTGAGTGATCTCCCACTCACATTGATCACACAACATTTATTGAGTGATCTCCCACTCACATTGATCACACAACATTTATTGAGTGATCTCCCACTCACATTGATCACACAACATTTATTGAGTGATCTCCCACTCACATTGATCACACAACATTTATTGAGTGATCTCCCACTCACATTGATCACACAACATTTATTGAGTGATCTCCCACTCACATTGATCACACAACATTTATTGAGTGATCTCCCACTCACATTGATCACACAACATTTATTGAGTGATCTCTTGCTCACATTGATCACACAACTTTTATTGAGTGATCTCCCACTCACATTGATCACACAACATTTATTGAGTGATCTCCCACTCACATTGATCACACAACATTTATTGAGTGATCTCCCACTCACATTGATCACACAACATTTATTGAGTGATCTCCCACTCGCATTGATCACACAACATTTATTGAGTGATCTCCCACTCACATTGATCACACAACATTTATTGAGTGATCTCCCACTCACATTGATCACACAACATTTATTGAGTGATCTCCCACTCACATTGATCACACAACATTTATTGAGTGATCTCTTGCTCACATTGATCACACAACTTTTATTGAGTGATCTCCCACTCACATTGATCACACAACTTTTATTGAGTGATCTCCCACTCACATTGATCACACAACTTTTATTGAGTGATCTCTTGCTCACATTGATCACACAACTTTTATTGAGTGATCTCCCACTCACATTGATAACACAACATTTATTGAGTGATCTCCCACTCACATTGATCACACAACATTTATTGAGTGATCTCCCACTCACATTGATCACACAACATTTATTGAGTGATCTCCCACTCACATTGATCACACAACATTTATTGAGTGATCTCCCACTCACATTGATCACACAACATTTATTGAGTGATCTCCCACTCACATTGATAACACAACATTTATTGAGTGATCTCCCACTCACATTGATCACACAACATTTATTGAGTGATCTCCCACTCACATTGATCACACAACATTTATTGAGTGATCTCCCACTCACATTGATCACACAACATTTATTGAGTGATCTCCCACTCACATTGATCACACAACATTTATTGAGTGATCTCCCACTCACATTGATCACACAACATTTATTGAGTGATCTCCCACTCACATTGATCACACAACATTTATTGAGTGATCTCCCACTCACATTGATCACACAACATTTATTGAGTGATCTCTTGCTCACATTGATCACACAACTTTTATTGAGTGATCTCCCACTCACATTGATAACACAACATTTATTGAGTGATCTCCCACTCACATTGATCACACAACATTTATTGAGTGATCTCCCACTCACATTGATCACACAACATTTATTGAGTGATCTCCCACTCACATTGATCACACAACATTTATTGAGTGATCTCCCACTCGCATTGATCACACAACATTTATTGAGTGATCTCCCACTCACATTGATCACACAACATTTATTGAGTGATCTCCCACTCACATTGATCACACAACATTTATTGAGTGATCTCCCACTCACATTGATCACACAACATTTATTGAGTGATCTCTTGCTCACATTGATCACACAACTTTTATTGAGTGATCTCCCACTCACATTGATCACACAACTTTTATTGAGTGATCTCCCACTCACATTGATCACACAACTTTTATTGAGTGATCTCTTGCTCACATTGATCACACAACTTTTATTGAGTGATCTCCCACTCACATTGATAACACAACATTTATTGAGTGATCTCCCACTCACATTGATCACACAACATTTATTGAGTGATCTCCCACTCACATTGATCACACAACATTTATTGAGTGATCTCCCACTCACATTGATCACACAACATTTATTGAGTGATCTCCCACTCACATTGATCACACAACATTTATTGAGTGATCTCCCACTCACATTGATCACACAACATTTATTGAGTGATCTCCCACTCACATTGATCACACAACATTTATTGAGTGATCTCCCACTCACATTGATCACACAACATTTATTGAGTGATCTCCCACTCACATTGATCACACAACATTTATTGAGTGATCTCCCACTCACATTGATCACACAACATTTATTGAGTGATCTCCCACTCACATTGATCACACAACATTTATTGAACGATCTCCCACTCACATTGATCACACAACATTTATTGAACGATCTCCCACTCACATTGATCACACAACATTTATTGAATGATCTCCCACTCACATTGATCACATAACATGTACAAGTTCAACTAAATGAGTGGGGGGGGGGTTATGACGTAAGCATGGGGACCAGCCTGGGCGTGTGGAGAGCTGACACAAACACAACGATTATACAACACAAGACAAATACGATACCAGAGTAGTTATTAACTCCCATTTTACCCAAATGTCTCGGGGAAAACCCGGAGTTATCTTCCCTTTTTAAAGTAAAAAATGTGTGTGGTCGCGGAAGGAAGGGTGCGGTCTTATAATTAAAGTCTTTATGTACATACCTAGAGAAGTGTTGATGTATTTATGTACACACCTAGAGAAGTGTTGATGTATTTATGTACACACCAAGAGAAGTGTTGATGTATTTATGTACACACTTAGAGGAGTGTTGATGTATTTATGTACATATCATCATAAGTTCTCTAGGTATGCACATATAGGGGAAGTTTTGGCAATTTTAATCGTCGCTTAACATTTAAAATGCCACTGAATGCGCCATTTTGGAAAGTAAAACTTTTTTTAATCAGTCGGAGTAATTTCAAGAACATTTGTTCATGTACTTCAATCACGGCAGGGGTTCAAACATCTCTTTATTAAAAGTATGCCATTATTCAGCTTTTTCAACTTTTTATGTCTTACAATTTATTTGTTTCAATATCCTTCAAATGTTTATACTGTAGTTCTTAGAAAACTGGACGTATAAATATTTGATAGAAGTTGCGAAACAAATAGGGAACTACAATTATCGGTGAAAAGAAAGTTCGTTAAAACACGTGTGTGGATGATTTGAGTGGGGTGGGGGGGGGGTAGCAGGCTGCAGGTTTGACCTCTAGCTCATGGTCTAAGGGTTAACCATGTAAGGTCAATGTGACGTCAACAGTAAACATGGTCCAAGGGTTAGCCATGTAGGGTCAATGTGACGTCAACAGTAAACATGGTCCAAGGGTTAGCCATGTAGGGTCAATGTGACGTCAACAGTAAACATGGTCCAAGGGTTAGCCATGTAAGGTTAATGTGACGTCAACAGTAAACATGGTCCAAGGGTTAGCCATGTAGGGTCAATGTGACGTCAACAGTAAACATGGTCCAAGGGTTAGCCATGTAGGGTCAATGTGGCGTCATCAGTAAACATGGTCCAGGGGTTAGCCATGTAGG
Source organism: Ampullaceana balthica (assembly GCA_944989445.1). Taxonomy (NCBI): domain Eukaryota; kingdom Metazoa; phylum Mollusca; class Gastropoda; family Lymnaeidae; genus Ampullaceana; species Ampullaceana balthica. The sequence goes on along the minus strand of CALYLW010002658.1, from coordinate 17,161 downwards.
GTCAATGTGACGTCAACAGTAAACATGGTCCAAGGGTTAGCCATGTAGGGTCAATGTGACGTCAACAGTAAACATGGTCCAAGGGTTAGCCATGTAGGGTCAATGTGACGTCAACAGTAAACATGGTCCAAGGGTTAGCCATGTAGGATCAATGTGACGTCATCAGTAAACATGGTCCAGGGGTTAGCCATGTAGGGTCAATGTGATGTCAACAGTAAACATGGTCCAAGGGTTAGCCATGTAAGGTCAATGTGACGTCAACAGTAAACATGGTCCAAGGGTTAACCATGTAGGGTCAATGTGACGTCAACAGTAAACATGGTCCAATGGTTAGCCATGTAGGGTCAATGTGACGTCAACAGTAAACATGGTCCAAGGGTTAGCCATGTAAGGTTAATGTGACGTCAACAGTAAACATGGTCCAAGGGTTAGCCATGTAAGGTTAATGTGACGTCAACAGTAAACCAAATTCTTATTTTTCAATTTCTTTACAATGATCATTTGAATTTTGATGTTGTTGTTTGAATCAACCATAGCGATTACCTTCTCCTGCTCTGTATTAAAATGTAAAATAATGTAACAATTAGGGGTGCGGAAATCAAAGATTAATTTCTCGATTAATCGTTACAAATTTTAAACGATTAAATATTTTTAACGATTAATTAACCCATCACTTACAAATTACTGTAAGTCAAAAAGTAATAAAATAATATTAATAAAAAATAGCGGCCGATAAATAACACATTTCCTGACGATAACACGAACATTTTGGTTTTAAAATATTGATTGACAGGAATGTTCAAAATGTTGTTAAAGTTTGCCTACCATTGTTCTAACACTTCGCCTACTTATCAAACCAAATGAAAAGCGTATTAAGCTAATGGCAGTAATGGAGTATGACTCAGAGACAGAAAATGATGACGACAGCATTTCTGATGAATTACTGCGTTAAAAATGGAGATGAAAGTTCCTGAATCCATTAACCCTCTACAATGGTGGAAACTTAATGAACACCGATATCCGATAATGTCATTCCTTGCCAAGATCGTTTCGTGCATACGAGTTACCTCAGTTCCATGTGAATGATTGTTCAGCTCGGTTGGTTATATTGTCAATTAGACCCGCTCATCACTTGAACCAAATAATGTCAACACACTTATCTTTTTGCGTAGTTGGTTTAAAGATATCATATAAAGAAGACATTACAGTGTTATTTTGATTTTCAACAAGAAAGTTTAATAAGTGTTACTTATGACAACATACATTTTAATTTTTGGGTTTAATCTTAATTAATCGTTAATTTGTTAAAAGTTAACTATTAAATTTAAATTAATCGTTAACAGCCCTAGTAATAATATTATTTGGAGAAGTAAATAGTCCGAAGGTGACGTCATCACCCTAAGCCAACGTTCTATTCCAATATCGTCTGCTAATGAGTAAAACCATTTTTTTTTAAATACTTGACCAACTTTCTGTAGAGGACAATAATTAGTGTATCAAACGTTTCGTTCAAACTCAGACCTGCTAAACTTTTGATATGTTCCTGCCACATCTGACAGGTCATTGCTGGGAGCGATTCTGTCAAGTAGCAGAAATGGATTTTCAAAAAGAGTTATAGAGCAGAGTTGATATTTAATATTGTTTCCAAGGGCCAGAACTCTAATCAAATTTTAAAATGAGTTAATTGAAAATGTTTGCTGAAGCCAATGAGGCTTTGCCCCCAAGGTATATAATCATTTTTCTCAACCACTTGCAAACTTTTGTTACACATTTCACGGATTTCCATGGAAATATTTTAGAATTATCTCTAGACTAGCGTATCACCCGTCAAAAATGACGGAAGTTTTCAGCTGAAATCTATTTATTTTGAAAAAATGCACTTCAAAAGCCGTACTACCTTGTCCTCGTTTGATAAATACGAAATATTAAACTTTCTGAAATGCACACAAAGTACTTTATAATAGGAGTTGTAGGGCGCCTAAGGCGCCCCCTTTGTTTTTATAATTAACCATCATCAAATTATCTTTTTGCATTGTTCCCTTTTCCAAAATTAAAATATGAGCGAAAACAATGACGCAATGTTATATTTTTTACAGCGCATTTTTAATTTGCACACCTTTTGATGCATTGGTGCAGGAATTTGGTTTTCCCTGCTTTCTAAAATTAGTAGCGTCAGGACAGATTGAATGACTTGCGTGACAATTGCAAATTATATAGTTTTATTTTAGACAGCAAGTTTTTAATCAGTAGACTGAAAATCATTCACCCTAAGAAACTCAGGGAACCTACTTCCTTGTTCTCAATGTCAACGACACCACACAGCATGGGCGGCATTAGCGTCGGTGTCACCGGTGTGGTAGCTCATGGTGTCACCCGGTGCGGTAGCTCATGGTGTCACCCGGTGCGGTGGCTCATGGTGTCACCCGGTGCGGTGGCTCATGGTGTCACCCGGTGCGGTGGCTCATGGTGTCACCCGGTGCGGTGGCTCATGGTGTCACCCGGTGTGGTAGCTCATGGTGTCACCCGGTGCGGTGGCTTATGGTGTCACCCGGTGTGGTAGCTCATGGTGCCACCCCCTCACCCCATTGACCTCCTCCGAGTCTGTCAGCGTCAAATAACCAGAGTAAACATAATTTTACATTTTGGTGTCACCCCTTGTGATGATGTAACCCGGTTCGGTCCGCATCTTGCAGATTGTGTCGAAGGCTTTCGTCATGTCTATATAAATGGAAAATATGTCCATATTCTGCGCTTGACACTTTTCCTGCAACTGCCTTGCTGCAAAGATCAAAGAAAAGGACTGAATTCATAATGTAATGAAATGTAATCCAGCAAAGCGCTTTCATTGATTATAATCTGCAGAGCTTAACTTGCATATATTATCAACACATGTAAATATTACATGGTACTTCTGCAGACGGTCGTTTGAGGAGGTTGCCGTTGTAAGAGTCAATCAGCCTGTTACAAACAAATCATTAAGAATGAATTACGTGTACTGGTTTTCTCTTTTACTTCAATCAAGAATGTTTTCACACTAACCAGTTGGAATTCGACATTCAATTTCGTTAGCAACAATTTGTAGATCTCCAGACTTCGATGTGAGAGAACGTTTAAGAATTTTAAAAATTATATTTTAAATTTATTTATTTAAGGTTTTTTTGACAAAACTTTCTTACAGCTGGTTTACTACAGCTGGTTTACTACAGCTGGTTTACTACAGCTGATTTACTACAGCTGGTTTACTACAGCTGGTTTACTACAGCTGGTTTACTACAACTGATTTACTACAGCTAGTTTACTACAGCTGGTTTACTTAATCTGATTTACTACAGCTGGTTTACTACAGCTGGTTTACTACAGCTGGTTTACTACAGCTGGTTTACTACAGCTAGTTTACTACAGCTGGTTTACTACAGCTGGTTTACTACAGCTAGTTTACTACAGCTGGTTTACTTAATCTGATTTACTACAGCTGGTTTACTACAGCTGGTTTACTTAATCTGATTTACTACAGCTGGTTTACTACAGCTGGTTTACTACATCTGATTTACTACATCTGATTTACTACAGCTGATTTACTACAGCTGGTTTACTACAGTTGGTTTACTACAGCTGGTTTACTTGAGCTGGTTTACTGCAGCTGGTTTACTACAGCTGGTTTACTACAGCTGGTTTACTACAGCTGGTTTACTACAGCTGGTTTACTACAGCTGGTTTACTTACAGCTGATTTACTACAGCTGGTTTACTACAGCTGGTTTACTACAGCTGGTTTACTACATCTGATTTACTACAGCTGATTTACTACGTTTTTATAAGTGGACTAAAAAGAAGAAAATAATTTAAAACTTATAAGTTCAAGTACTTTGATTTAATATTACTAAAAAAAATTTATAATTTAGAAGGTAAAAGAGAGATCCATAAGTGAGAGAATGGGTGAACATGTAAAACCTTATAAGCGCCCGTCCAAGTTTTTTGTCATATTAAATGAAAGTACTTGAACTTATACGTTTTAAATTATTTTCTTCTTTTTAGTCCACTTATAAAAACGTGGTTTTTAAAAATCTTTTTTTACCTTTATTTATTTTATTCTTTTTACTCTAAGTGTATGCTATGGTGAGTTTTGTCGCTTCCTTTTGATTATTGATTATTGAAGTATTGATTATGTTCAATATAATACGCATTATTAATTATTGAAGTATTGATTATGTTCAATATAATACGCATTATTGATTATTGAAGTAATAATTATGTTCAATATAATACGCATCATGCGTCAAACATTTACAGGCTGAACGTGATTGAACTCTCCTTGCTGTTAATGTTAAACACGGGATGTGGTCATCGATGACTGGGGTGATCTCCGGTGGCACGTGGATGTTAACAATAGCAGACGGTTACAGATGCTATATAGAGATTTTTAAAAATACATTAATTTAATAACGCTACATTCGATCGATCTGAAATTTTGATACAATTGTCAGCCAATATCTATCTGTGGTAAAATTTTGAGATCTCTAGGACCATCAGAAGTGGTTTAATTTTACGTTGGATAATTTGAAATTTTGCGGACAGACAGGAACGAAAGCAAATTAATAAAAACGTGTTAAAAATTGGAAAACATTTTTATTCAAGCTAAGTTTTGAAGATCGAGCGCGGTGAGATGCTGGACTAGCTTGGACAGTTAGCTGGACTAGCTTGGACAGTCAGCTTGACTAGCTTGGACAGTTGTCTGGACTAGCTTGGACAGTTAGCTGGACTAGCTTGGACAGTCAGCTGGACTAGCTTGGACAGTTGTCTGGACTAGCTTGGACAGTTAGCTGGACTAGCTTGGACACTTAGCTGGACTAGCTTGGACAGTTAGCGCTATACAAGAACACCATCATCAACAACACGAAGAAATTCTCACAATATTAATCCACGGACCCTCAAAGTTAAGTGCCACCAAGTTTGGATGTTATCAGATTTCAAAGTCTTTTCAAACCATGCACCTAATTACTTTTAACATTTCAATAGTCAATAGACTAGTCAATAATTATTTATTTAATTTAAAAATCATTGACATTGAGACTGCGTGGATGTTGTCAAAATCTGTCAACTTGACAATATACATATATAACATATACATACATGTATAACATATACATAAACAGGAAGACCTAAACTGTGTTGGGGGAAATGAATTAAAACTTGACCAAATTCCGACATTCTTATCATTACTATCTGAATGATGAGTTAACACGGGCTTAAACTTTATTTTTAAAATTATCATGTTTGTACTGGTCACACTGTTTGTACTGGTCACACTGTTTGTACTGGTCACACTGTTTGTACTGGTCACACTGTTTGTACTGGTCACACTGTTTGTACTGGTCACACTGTTTGTACTGGTCACACTGTTTGTACTGGTCACACTGTTTGTACTGGTCACACTGTTTGTACTGGTCACACTGTTTGTACTGGTCACACTGTTTGTACTGGTCACACTGTTTGTACTGGTCACACTGTTTGTACTGGTCACACTGTTTGTACTGGTCACACTGTTTGTACTGGTCACACTGTTTGTACTGGTCACACTGTTTGTACTGGTCACACTGTTTGTACTGGTCACACTGTTTGTACTGGTCACACTGTTTGTACTGGTCACACTGTTTGTACTGGTCACACTGTTTGTACTGGTCACACTGTTTGTACTGGTCACACTGTTTGTACTGGTCACACTGTTTGTACTGGTCACACTGTTTGTACTGGTCACACTGTTTGTACTGGTCATACTGTTTGAACTGGTCACACTGTAGTTTGTTAACTGTGAGAGTTTTTTGTTAAGCTGATTTATCCAGTGTTACCTCCCCTGATCTGTTCTGTGACCTTTGAGATCACCGACTTACTCCGCCTCAGCTCATTGCTCTGATAGTGTACACCGCTTCCAACTTGAACCGAGTATCTCCAGCCTCACTTTCGAGTGTACTAATCTCAGTGCTGTCCCCTTGTCTCGCAGTGTTCCTTATTTGGTCATCACCTGTCACGTGATAAAGATGACCAGGATGTCATCCCGGCTGGATGATGACATGTTCCCGATGACATGATTAGATCTTAGACCGATACTTTCCTGGCTCCTTGAGTCATTTCTGACAAAACTCGGTCCGTTCTCCGATGGAGTGCGAACATTGGTCTAATTACGAGACTGTGGCTTAACTACAACGTTCTCATATCTCAAAGAGTGCAATATTCATTTATTTTAATTTTTAAAGAAATTTATAATTAATCAATTTTAAATTATTTCTCCACCAAATAAATTTGTCAAGCTAGAAACCTCACAATATGATTATTGTTCCTGCCACTTGAAGGAGTGTGTAGTTGAAAATTGGAAATGCAAGAAACAAGAAACATGTTGGCAGGGAAGAGGGTTACATTGGTGTTATAAAATGCAGTGGTACCCCGAGATACGAAATTAATCCGTTACGGGATGACTTTAGTATCATTGATTTTTCGTATCTCGAACTAAATTTTACATGTAAAATACTTAATCAGTTCCAAGCCACACAGAAACAACACTAAACATTGAAAATATCAAAAGGAAAACTATAGAAAAATGAAGTAGGATCCTTCAATCCTTAAAAGTAAACATTATAAATCAAATAAATACTAAGAAAACAATGAAAACAGAATAAAATAAATGAAAAATAATAGGTATACAAATGTGAACCTTTGAGTGATGCGATGTGGCGAACTGTGGGAGAAGGTGGTAAGGGAGAAGAAAACATTACGGCATTACGAACGAAACTCTTAACTATATGAAAATAATACGTTATGTACAAACTTTGCATGAATTCATGCTAATAATAAACATTTACATTTAGTACAACTGTATAACTGTACAACTGTGTACAACTGTACAACTGTGTACAACTGTACAACTGTACACCTGTACAAATGTACACCTGTACAACTGTACACCTGTACAACTGTACAACTGTACAACTTTACAACTGTACACTGTACAACTGTACAACTGTTCACCTGTACAACTGTACAACTGTACAACTGTGCAACTGTACACCTGTACAACTGTACAACTGTGTACACCTGTACACCTGTACACATGTACACTAAACAAACGTAACATAACACTTATACTTGTGTAATATTTTCTTTGCTTTCAAATATTTTTTTAACCATTTTTTTTGCACTTTCTAATTTTCTGTTTCACCTTTCATTTCCTTTGCCAATCTTCTTGTCTTATTTTTAAATCCTTTATATTAAACTCGTGGCGTCTGCTTTACTGCTTGATGCCTTGCTTGTTTACCGAAAAAGCTTTTGATCGATTTTTAACCCACTTCCTCGTATGCTAACGAGCTGAAATTTTGCAGGCAGACTCGTGTCGACGATAAAAATGATCTTTCCTTGAAAATATTTAACTTCAATGATTTATTTCAAATATAAAAATATTATTTACAAAAAATGTAACAACAAAAAACTGCAACATAGAAAATAAAGTGACATTTATTTTATTTGAAATTCCTTAGAAAACAAGAATTTAGATTTCCGATGACGCTCTTCTAAATGAAAACTTCAATTAATTCCTATATAATAAACGGCTATGTTCCGTCCGGTCATCTATAGCGATTGGTCCCTCAAACACACATGACTCCTACAGCCAATCATATTGAACACCTTTACGCGGACGTTCAAAACGAGTTATTTTTGGTGCAGTATTTCTTCCAAGACTTTAGTGTGAGTTATGCGCGTTGGGATTTATAGTCAAAAGGCTCTGTTTATACGAGTTATTTATTTTAACTATAATGAATAGTATTTTTGAAGTGATGCACATGTATGCCGGTCGAGACGGCTGTTGGAGGGGAGTTACAACATGCCACCGAACGGTGGCGGAACCTCCTTGGACTTGGACGGGCTTTGTTGCTGGTAAATAATACAAGTTCAAAAGACACTGGCTCACTAGATGTGGAACGCTATGGCGTCATTGTTTGATATTATATTTAATATAAGGTGTGCATCAAAAGGTGTACCCTACACTTAATCCCGTCCTTGGACGGGCTTTGTTGCTAGTGTTTTCATAACTTGAATGTGTTCCATAAAATGCTATAAATATATTTATCTTTATTTAAGGCGTTAATATAATTTGTGAGACCATTGCAAAATTTTAGAACCGCTCAATGTTAATATTATATGACACTTAAAGACAAAAATAAAACGACATAATTGGGTATTTAGACCAGCAATTTTAACAGCGTTCCCTTGTTTTAAAATAAAAAATATCACACGAACGGACGGAGATGTTTTGAACCTAATCTTAGAAGAGATTACAAAAGTTTTGTTTGGATTTTATGGAAGAACTTGCTAAGTGGTCTTCGGTGTTTCCGGTACCAATAAAAAAAAGAGAGATTTAAAAAGAGATGACGCGAAAACCATTTAGTCCTCGTGGTTGTTAAAACTCTCGAAATATCCTCGGGACCTTATCGTCATCTCACAAGAGTTTCGAAATGATCGCACTTAACATGATCTTTAAAACGTCATTAAATAATCTTTATTTTTGTTTTGGTTGGTGGGAGGTTTGGTAACAAACCGTGAAAAGGAAAATATGATTTTCCATTGAATAGGTTTATTGTATCCAACATCAAAGAATTCAAGTTGTGAAGTGTCAATACAACTATTTCAATACAATGTAGGAACTTTGGTTTGTAGAGTTTAGTAGGTGGTGTGTGTATGTGTGTGTGGGGGGGGGCTGTCTTCATTGTTCTTAAAGAATTTTCACCACTAGCATTTCCTTCATGTGCCTCATCTAAGTGATGTGTAAATGGGGAGCTAATCTAAGTCTAGGTGATGTATAAGCGGGGAGCTAATCTAAGTCAGGTGATGTGTAAGCGTGGAGCTAATCTAAGTCAGGTGATGTGTAAATGGGGAGCTAATCTAAGTCAGGTGATGTATAAGCGGGGAGCTAATCTAAGTCAGGTGATGTGTAAGCGTGGAGCTAATCTAAGTCAGGTGATGTGTAAATGGGGAGCTAATCTAAGTCAGGTGATGTATAAGCGGGGAGCTAATCTAAGTCAGGTGATGTGTAAATGGGGAGCTAATCTAAGTCAGGTGATGTATAAGCGGGGAGCTAATCTAAGTCAGGTGATGTGTAAGCGGGGAGCTAATCTAAGTCAGGTGATGTGTAAGCGGGGAGCTAATCTAAGTCAGGTGATGTGTAAATGGGGAGCTAATCTAAGTCAGGTGATGTGTAAGCGGGGAGCTAATCTAAGTCAGGTGATGTGTAAGCGGGGAGCTAATCTAAGTCAGGTGATGTGTAAGCGGGGAGCTAATCTAAGTCAGGTGATGTGTAAGCGTGGAGCTAATCTAAGTCAGGTGATGTATAAATGGGAAGCTAAAAGGAGAGATAATCTATATAAGTCATATCATTTAGTCAATGTGTTGATTAAAAGGGAAGCTAATCTCGGTCTAGGTGATTGTTAAAAAGGGAGCCAATCTTAAGTTGAAACTTAGCTTGAAGCTTATTGAATTTGATGATTGTTATGGTACTACTAACTGCACGCAGTGGGACATCAAGATTAAAATATTTCATAAAGTTAATTTTTCTTTATATTCCTCATATTTTTTTCATTTAAGTCATTCCTTTAATTTGTAAGGTTTTTCATTATTTTTTCTCAAAGCGATATCACAAGGTCTTTACACTTTACGCATCTATGAAATCAAATTAAAACGCACTGAAATGTCCATAATTCGGTAATTCTTCACAGGTATCTTTTACATAATTATCAATCTCCAAACAAAGGATTGGTGCAATCTTTGCCGGTGAGAAATAAGACAATTTCTTTGTTTCGGTTGGCTCACCCCCCCACCCCAACCGCAAGGAAAGGCAACTCATAAGGGGAGAGTATCATCAAACCTGTCGGTGCTAATCAGCAGTAATCTCCCCTGACCAGGTGTTAGCCAATGAAAACAAGAACAACTTCCGGAAACTCGAAGGACGATGTGACCGGTAATAATTTAGGTCAAGGATTCTCACAGTGTGAGTGAAATATAGGTCAACGGATGTCACCTGGTTTCAAACGAGTCAAGATAAACAATTTTAAAAAAAGGATGTAAATTAACTTTTTCTTAATTTGAATCTTTCAAAATAAATTATCATCTTTAAAAAAAAACAAATAAGAGGCTAATGAAACCATCGACACAAGAGACGAAGCTAGACTAGGACATTTTATTGCCGGATTATAAAAAATTGTGTTGATTAAATGTTTTATATAGAAACTTGAGGAGACGGGAAGTTCTCGCATCGCCTCTACATCTAGCAGTGAGCCGCCAATATCTGGCAGGTGACGTCAACACCTGGTATGTAACATATATTACGGCTATTTTCGGTAAATAGTATACATTGTTACGTTAAGTAGGTCTATGTCATCAACTTTTTTCGTTTGACGGAACAAACAGCGGATAGTCGTAAATAAACGTCCAACAAACTCTTCGCTCAATTGTCAGATACTCTTCAGACAAAGCATAAATAATATAAAAGCCGAGGTCACTCATTCTGTAACGCTAAGGGACATAAACAGCTTCTTTTTTTTTAAATTGAAAGTATAGACGTAAAATCATTATCATTTTGGTTTCGAGATTAACAGAGCGTGTGGTGTTTCTCACCATAAAATATTATATGACGTCATTGTTTGAGCTTCATATAGCCACACCCACAGCAAGGACAACTACTCAACGAGGATCGTTTCTTTACTCGAAATGTTGTATATAGAGAAATGTTGTATATAGAGAAATGTTGTATATAGAGAAATTTCGTGAAAAAGAAATCTTTCTAATGAACTAAAATTTAATTATTCATTCTTTTTATTGAACTCATTCACATACCAATTTTTGGTTGTCGGACACACTGATTCGAACGCATGCAATAACATTCACGTAAGTTTCTTGGGCTTTTGAAAAAAGTGGGTGCCGTAGGCGCCCCAGAACAACCTACTTTGTAATATTCATTATGAAAGAAGACAAGGAAGAGAACTCTCCGGCGTTTCTCACGATTCTGTTTTTAGACAGAACATGGATGCCTGTTACAACATAACGTCGTTCACAAACATCTGTCCATCAAAAGTGGACATGACACATTATTTTACGTGGGTGGCTTTTTGAGGACAACCCTGACTCGGGGTCTTTGACTTGAAAGGTCAACGCTGGTGGACAGGCTTTTTGTGTAACCAGGGGAGCTAAAGTATGGAGCAGGGATTGGCAGTGTGAGGGGGGAGAAATGGTGGTGGTTTGTGGAAGAGTAGGTGAAATCTAGGATGAGTTTTTAATGAATGGATGTTTAGGACGATGGATACATGGATTGATGATGGTGGATGGATGGTTGCACTCGTGATTGGATGCACGGATCTGTTGATAAATGGTGGATGGGTGCGGACTGATGTGATGGTGGATTGTGTAACTAATGGATGAACTAATTTGAATATATAGATATGTGGATAGATGTTTCGATTGTGTGTGGATGATAGGTAAATTATCCATTTCCTACTCATACTCCTCTTGTTGTGGAAGAAAGAGAGGCAGAGAGACAAGAGAGAGAGGTATGAGAATCACTGTAGAATTAAAAGGAGACCATACAATTAATATACTTTTTTCCATTAGTCTTGTTTTATTCAGGCACAATAAAATGTCATGTCCATCAAAATAGCAATGGGAATACCCAAACACTAACTGTGAGACACATGGGCGCCCGCAGAAAATTTTCTAAGTTCAAAATTTTTTCGAAGTGATTTTTTCCCCATAATTCCTAGCGCTATATGCAGATTTGTTGGCCGGTCACGTGACCATTAATTAAAACTATATACAGATCAGTCAGATCAGTACTACTTGTCCTTTATTAACATTGTGATAAAATATACACGTACACTTTTTACTTATGTGGAAGTATCAGGATCATATTAACCCGACACTTAAAAGCTTCTGATATAAGATTTTTTTAAATTTCATCAATTGATGTTCTTCTGTGGTCCAACGGTTGTCGGCTGGGTTTGTTTTTATCTCAAAGTAACAGGCAGTGGATCGAATTTAGGTTGGAGACTTCTAATTCTTTTCATTCTTTCTTTGCAATTTCTTTTTTAACTACTTTCTATTATCTATAATTTATAATCATGAGGTATTGTAAGTATGGCATTTCTGGAAGTGTTGACAATGAGGGGATGAATCCGTGCTGGAGGGGTCAAGCAGGGGCGAATTAAGACTGCACGGGGCCCCTGGCTTTAGCCAGTTCAGCCCCTTCCCCTAAATCCTCCATAGGGCTCAAGTGATTACGCTGTTAACCGAGACTATACTAGGATGGGCCACTGTTATGGGGTAGCTAGAGACTATACAAGGATGGGCCACTGTTATGGGGTAGCTAGAGACTATACAAGGATGGGCCACTGTTATGGGGTAGCTAGAGACTATACAAGGATGGGCCACTGTTATGGGGTAGCTAGAGACTATACAAGGATGGGCCACTGTTATGGGGTAGCTAGAGACTATACAAGGATGGGCCACTGTTATGTGGTAGCTAGAGACTATACAAGGATGGGCCACTGTTATGTGGTAGCTAGAGACTATACAAGGATGGGCCACTGTTATGGGGTAGCTAGAGACTATACAAGGATGGGCCACTGTTATGGGGTAGCTAGAGACTATACAAGGATGGGCCACTGTTGTGGGGTAGCTAGAGACTATACAAGGATGGGCCACTGTTATGGGGTAGCTAGAGACTATACAAGGATGGGCCACTGTTATGGGGTAGCTAGAGACTATACAAGGATGGGCCACTGTTATGGGGTAGCTAGAGACTATACAAGGATGGGCCACTGTTATGGGGTAGCTAGAGACTATACAAGGATGGGCCACTGTTATGGGGGTAGCTAGAAACCAGGCATTGTAAAGACCAACATTTCTGAACAATGCTTTTAAAGTATATGAGATTGAGCATATATACAGTTAATACAGTTTATTTATGATCCTTACTACCACCATTGCAAACAACTCCGTCCGTTATTGGTCACGTCCTATAACCAACTCCCTCAGTCTGGAGGGCCACGCCTTTGTCTAGTCCCCGGTCTACAGTACGTCACTATTTAATATGTCAACCATGATGATTGAATCATCTTGTACCACCATCCCCCAGACTAAGACGGGGGTGGGGGTGGGGTACCATGACCCACTCTGGTCTCTTAGATGTTAGCCCCTGGTCTCGTTTGGACAATCGCAATCATTTCCCCTGGTCAGGGCTTCGCACGGCTGACCTTTAGATAACAGAGTCTACATTTAGCACCTCTGAGCATCTGGACGCGGTTCGATCTATTCATCTATCCAAGCTACCACATGGGGCAGTTCACACATCTTGGTCAGTCCTGACCAGACTACCAGTCCTACCAGCAACAGGAATCTTTGATCTAAACACCCTTTAACCGCCCTAATTCTCTACAATATAGAAAATATAAAAATAATTACATAGTAAAACGAGATCAGCATCAGCTTAGTTACTTTTCTCTTTATTTTCTCTTTACTTTAATACATTTTTAGTCTATTTTTGTCAATTTTTTTAAAATCCATAAATCCAGGGGGGGGAGACCGCCCCCCTTGCCCCACCCCTGCGGGCGCCCAGTTGTTTTTTAAGCATATATTTTTAATTCAATCTTAATATTTCCAAACTGTGCGAAATGTTCAGATGGATCTTAAACTGTTGTTCATTCGGTATTTGAAACGAGACTTTTATTCTTCCCTGAACTCAAAGGTCAAGGAAGACTTTGAGTGTAGACAACACCAGACAGCACCAGTACGGCGCAGTGAGTACAGACTTGTGCAGACAGCACCAGACAGCACCAGACAGCATCAGACAGCACCAGTACGGCGCGGTGAGTACAGACTTGTGCAGACAGCACCAGACAGCACAAGTACGGCGCGGTGAGTACAGACTTGTGCAGACAGCACCAGACAGCACAAGTACGGCGCGGTGAGTACAGACGTGTGCAGACAGCACCAGACAGCACCAGTACGGTGCGGTGAGTACAGACTTGTGCAGACAGCACCAGACAGCGCCAGTACGGCGCGGTGAGTACAGACTTGTGCAGACAGCACCAGACAGCACCAATATGGCGCGGTGAGTACAGACTTGTGCAGACCATCTCATCTATCAGCATGGTAGGGGAGCTTATCCATGTTTACAGTATCCTCGAAAGTGTTAATTTAGCGTTCGTGATCAGAAATGTTTCATTACGTGATATGTAGGCAAGTTGGATCCGGCGGGTAATGGAGTCTGTTTCTGTTGGGTTCAGCTTAAATAGTCTAACCTCGTGAGTAGATCGCCCACTGGACTACACATTTGTATACAAGATGAAAACCATTATTGTACAAACACTGTGGGAAGGGGATATATTACTTTCTTTACCCACACAAGAATAAATATTTGTTTGGCTGCTAGTTTGTGGTGTGTGTGTGTGTGTTTGGCTGCTAGTTTGTGGTGTGTGTGTGTTTGGCTGCTATTTTGTGGTGTGTGTTTGTTTTGCTGATAGTTTGTGGTTGTGTTTGTTTGTCTGCTAGTTTGTGCTGTGTGTTTGTTTGGCTGATAGTTTGTGGTGTGTGTGTGTTTGGCTGATAGTTTGTGGTTGTGTTTGTTTGGCTGATAGTTTGTGGTTGTGTTCTTTGGCTGCTAGTTTGTGGTGTGTGTTTGTTTGGCTGATAGTTTGTGGTTGTGTTTGTTTGGCTGCTAGTTTGTGGTGTGTGTTTGTTTGGCTGATAGTTTGTGGTTGTGTTTGTTTCGGTTTGTTTTTGTTTTTTGTTGTTGTTTTTTTGAAATGGTACACCGTCAATTTTAATTTTTGATAAATTTGTCGAAGATAGTGAGAAGTCTTTAAATCAGTGTCTCTAGTTCGCCAACTAGCATACACCCCTCTGGTGTCTGAACTAGGTGTGTTTTTGTTTGTTGAGATACATCGGTTATTGTTTAGCTAAACGTCTGACGCTGGGTGGTTGGCATTCCGGCATTTATCCAAGGATCAATTTAGTTATCGCCGCTCTCTAAGAACTATCATATCTTTCCCCAGCCAATCTTCGCACACCCCTTCTCCCCGTTCTCACCTTTGGTACCAACACCACCCAGACGCCCTGCCGTGCACCCCCTCCCCACGCGCGCGTTGATCGTCTGCTTGGCTAGCTGTGAATGCCAGAGTTATCCCTATAAAACCGATGCGTGTCTCCAGCTGGGGTCTCTGCGGCCTGCCACGCTCGGTCTCACACCTCAACAACAGTCTCGGGAGTTTGACAGTTTGACAGAGCGAGTGGGTGGCCAACAAACAACGTGAGTACCACAGCTAGCTAGCACTGTGCCTTGGTGACACGCGTGTCAATCTGCCGTTTGGTGACACACGTGTGTATCTGTCGTTTGTTGACTTGCGTGTCATTCTGTCGTTTGGTGACATGCGTGTGTATATGTCATGCTTTGTGACAAACGACCAAAATAAATCCTAAACTAATTTTTAGGTGTAAATGTCATTAACTTTATTATAAAACTTATTTTTAAGGATGAATATTATTGTTTTAAGTTTGTGTTGATGAGTAGTACTGTCTTTTCCTGTCGTATCTTTCAGTAATCTATTATTCGACCTTAACAATTCTCTGCGGTTTGTTAATCAAATAAAACTTTTTTAGGGTCACCAATGACCTTTGAATATTTCATTATCTAATATAATCAGTGATCTGTAACAAGTCTCGACAAATTTAATGTAAGATAAACTGTCTTTAAGACACCAATAAGACATGATTAAAACGGCAAGTTTACTCAGAGGTTCTCACAACATTGACAACTACTACTTTAGAAGTCACCAGTCTTATATTGTAGAGGTTCTCACAACATTGACAACTACTACTTTAGAAGTCACCAGTCTTATATTGTAGAGGTTCTCACAAAACTTACTACTACTACTTTAGAAGTCACCAGTCTTATACTGTAGAGGTTCTCACAACATTGACTACTACTACTTTAGAAGTCACCAGTCTTATACTGTAGAGGTTCTCACAACATTGACTACTACTACTTTAGAAGTCACCAGTCTTATACTGTAGAGGTTCTCACAACATTGACAACTACTACTTTAGAAGTCACCAGTCTTATATTGTAGAGGTGATCAATTCGACTGTGCTTCTTATCAATATCTGTCCCAACACATCTCTATTAGGGTATTCAACTTTGATATACTGTATACGTTTCTTAGTAATCTAATGTTCAAAGCAGTCTTTTATTGTTAATCTTTTCCTTCACATGACATATGCACTTATTTTTTATTTGTGTTTTGTTGCTTTTCACTTAATTAAAAAAATGAATGAAATCAAAGTTTTTGATTTTGATACACATGTAACTCAACTTTATAAAAAATTTTTGCTATTCCTATTTCTATATTCATTGAGGATGGGAAGATCTAATGACGTGGCTGTATTTGGTCTGTGTGGGTTAAACTGACAGCCACTGTAATCACATTGTGACAGCATCATTCAAGTTTTCGACAAAACAAGTCATTCATACAGTACTTGCAGGTTAACACAGGTCCATAGCAGTCAAATAAACTTAAGTCCAATTAAGTCATAAAGTCATAAAAGTTTGACCAAATAATCCAGCCAAAATCAGGGGCGTAGAACTGGGGTACCTTGGAAGTGGGGCCTCTCCGCCTCTGACGGATTGTTTTATTGGTTGTTTTTTTTTGGAGAGGTGCTGTTTTCGATAAGGGAAATACTGTACTTATGACTCACCCCGGTTGGCCCTAGCCTTGGATATAACGTCACTGCTTAGTGACCAACATCCAATAATAAACCTAAATCAATAAACTAGATACTTCATTTTAAATCACATTCACTCCAGCATTCAGTATTTAACTCTATTTTTATATTTATCATCCAGCTATTATGTTGTTTTTTAATCGTTGGTGTGTTTCACTGGGTCAAACATTGTTATTCAATGTTTGACCTGTTCGTTTCTATGAATGGTAAGGACACTTTTCATGATTATCCAATTGTTCTGTTGTAGGGTCAGAATGACCTTTCACGAGGTCATTATTGATCTTTATTGTCACCATAGTGACTACACCTGGCCCTGACTGACCACCGCTGGCCATGAATGACCACCACTG